>CM031381.1:6195969-6239358 GCA_018290095.1 Polypedilum vanderplanki | reverse complement strand
TTTCCATTTATTCGAAAAGAAGCAAGCAAATAATGAGAAAAGCAAAAAGTATGATTTTTTTGTTCGCAATTTCATTTATTTTTGCCGCTTCAAGCGAGAATCTGTTGGAAAATTACGATCATGAATTGTCGACAATTAAATTGCTGTTTTATCCAACGTAATTTATGTCAAGAGCTGCATTATGGCGTACTCCAGAGAAAATTATTAAACTTTTTTAATTCACAGGATTCATTCAATTGACAATCCGTTCGATATTTCTACTAAATCAAATTTTGATATTGATTTTACGCAAATATTATAAAGATATTGCTGCATGGTTGGAATGCTGAACCAAATCACATTTCAATTCAATCAGTACGCAATGCTTATCTAAAACGCAACGTCAGTCATGTTATGGCAGTTGATTGGAGTGAAATTGCTAGCTTACCTTACATTGTTGCCAGAGATCTGATTGCAATTGTTGGCAGTAGAATTTGTGTGAAATTAAAGAGTTTTATAGAAGGTTGGAATGTTAGTGCTGCAAATATTCATATTTATTGGACATAGTCTTGGTTGTCACATTGCTACACATGTTGGACGATGCTTCAATGGCGAAATTGGCAGGTATGAAATTAAAGAGAGAAAAATATTTTTTATTTTAATTTCTATTTTTAAATAAACTTCATTTTAAGAGAGATTTTTAAAATTTTATCTCTCGGTTAATTTGATCATCACGGAAATTTTCAAATTTAAAATGGCTGTTAAATTTCAAAATAAAAAATCGTTAAGAATTATTTCTAAATTTTCGTAATTTTCTTAAGAATTAAAATTTTAAACCTAAAAAATACATTCAATAACTAAAAATGCCCCTGAATTTACTATCCTGCAATCCTTAAAAATTTTCATTTAAATTTTCAAACAATAAAAAATTCATGTCTTTCATTGAAATTTAGAATGACAGCATTAGATCCAGCCGGTGTTTTATTCACAAAATTTTCAACAGATGCAGTGAGTAAAAATGACTTTATTTTCCTCGATTCAATTCACACATCAGCCGGACTAGCAGGTGAATTTGAAATCAGGTTAGTTCCATAATCTACACTCATAGAAAAAAAGTAATACACAGATATTAAATTTGTATGGAAAAATTAAATATCCGGTATTGAGCTGAGAACTTAAAAACTATAGTATTAAATTTTTAATACTAAAATCATAATTTCGATTTCGCTCAGAACTTAACATTGTAGTATTAAAATTTAAACATTCAGTCCTAAAATTTTAAATATTATGGTATTAAAAGATAAATACATAATTATTAAAATTTAAAAAATATTTCCGACCAAAAAAAATTCTGAAAAATTAATGCAGCTAAAAATGCCTGTATTTCTTTTTATTATTTTAACTTACTTTATTAACCAATGATTTATCAAACAATTTGTTTTTTTATACAAAAATTTTATAATGTTTACATTTTTAAATTGACTTGAATTTTTTTAATAATATGACATAGATCCAGATGTTCACATTTTCTTTATAAACACTGACATCTTTGGACTCATTCATGATCTATAATGATAAACAAGATTAAAATCTATGTAGTTTCAATTGAGATTACGTAATATTTAACCTGAACATTTCAAAATCCTCTTCAGTGTTTGGTTAATTAAATTTTTCCATTGATTTTACTGGATTTTCTTCAATTTTGTATATCTGAAAATAATATCAAACAGATATATGAGAATTATATACTAAATTACCTTGAAATTTTCTTAAGTCCAATTGATACAATAATGGTGTTCAAGTCTAAATTAAAAATAGAAAAAACTTAAATCAAGAATATGTTAAAATGATGCATATTGAATTTAATTTCACTGACTTGCTTGTGATTTCTTCCTGAAAAACCTAAAATACATCATTTTATAAAGAAATTTTGAGGTTTATATGCAGTTAAATGATCCTAAAAATGATTTACTCACATAATTTTACCGAAATCTCATCAAAATATATTTGTCATTTTTCCGAAAAATATTTATTATTAACACCAAACCTCATTTTCTTTTAATTATTTAACACTTTTTAAACAATTTTTTGCAGTTTTATCACTGCAAACACACACAAATTACCACTTTTTCTCAAAATAAATAAAACTTTCATTAATCAAAAGAAAACAAAAATAAATTTTAAGATTCATATGTTTAAAAATTAGTTTGAAAATATTAAAAATTTAACACTTAAGTTTTAAAATTTAACTTTTTATACTTAATTTTTATTTTTCGACCGTTTTTCCAAACATTCAAAATTTTAAAACCCATAGTATTAAAATTTTAGTACTAAAAATAAATTTTAACACTCAATATTTATTTTTTAGCATTTTATGTTTAAATTTTTAAAACTTTCTGTTAAAATCCAAATATTTGTATTTATTTTTGATCAGACACAGACAAAATTTTAATACCAAAATATTAAAATTTTTTCTATGAGTGTATGACAACAAATTCACTTGATAAATTGAGAAAATATTTTCAAGAGGACACGTAGATTTCTATCCTAATCGAGGAATTGCACCGCAGCCAGGATGTGAAGCACTCGACATCTTTACATTCACAGCATGTAGCCATTATCGAGCAGTTCTCTATTTTGCAGAATCTATTCTCCTTCCAACATCATTTTATGCTCATCAATGCGATTTGTCGTTGATTCAATTGCCTGCACATCGTAATTGCTTAAATGGATCCGGTGTGGTTATAATGGGCGAACATATCGACCGTAAGTATGTTTATCGTTCCATGCTTTTGCTTTTCTTTCATTTTCTCTGTCGAATTTTTTCTTTTGTAAAAAAAATCATTTTCGAATTGAAGTGAAAAAGAAAATCTTTTCTGTATAATTTAAAGTCAAGTTTCTTTCTCATTAAATTTCAATAACTGTAGCACTCATGGAGTCTTTTACCTTGAGACCTTTTCTACTACACCTTATGGAAAAGAGGAAATTCAGCCAGTGTAAAAATTTTAAAATAAAATAAATTAATTTTTATTCATGCTTGTTTTTGTTAAACTATTAGTGCAATTATAATAATTGTTGAATGCCATTTAAGCTGCTTATCAATTTTTTATTATGCAGTGCAATTTTCAGTTTTACGATTATTGTCAGTCAATTAAACAAACTTACGTTCAATTAGACAAGCTGGTGGAAATTTTCATAAGTTGATCAGCATAAAAATTGTATAGTAATGTGTAGTTGTGTGAGAGACAAATATTGAAAGGATTAAAATTTATTTACATTAGTTAGATAATGAGTTGTAATGATTTGCAAACATATTGAGCGAATTTGAATTTTAAGGTAAAATTTTAATTATGAAATTTTTAATATTGAAAAAAATTTTGAAAATAAGTTTAAAAATTTTTTGTTTACATATTTTTACAATCGAATATTTGAAAAGAAAAATTTACTAAATGTTTACTGGTTTTTCATTCTTTAATACAAGGCCTGAGAACTCTTTGATCCCAGTTTGATCTCGGATCAAAAAAAAATCAAACAGAAATCAAAAATATCAAACTCGGATCAAAAAGTTCTCAGGCCTTGCTTTAATATTGAAATTTTTTATCCTAACTTTTAAATTTTTGGTTTTAAATAAAATTTTAATTATTAAAAATTCAAAGTTTACAATTTAATTAATTTAAAATAATAAATCTATTTTAACATTCATGTTAATAAAATTTAAAAACTTGAAAATTAATTACACAAAATAATAAATTTAAAATTGTCAAGAGAGAACAAGTCGGACAGCAAGCAAATAAACCAAAGTGAGAGAGCAAAGAATGAAGAAGAAGAGAAATGTACAAAAATAAAAACAATTAAATAAATTTGTTCGCCATTTAAGCGACATGTGCAATTAAGCAATTAAAAATGTGCATTAAATTATTTATTCTGAGTGCGAGGTTGCACTTTTTCATTTTATTTATTTTAGCAAGATGAGTGAGAAAAATTGTATGAATAAATTAAATTAAAGACTTATGAACAAGATTGGTTGATTGCGAGGCCATTTTTCTCTAGGAAAAATTCAATCTTTTACCTTTCAGAACTCTTGTTTTCAATGCAATGAGAAAACATTAAAATTAATTTCCCTTTTTTCCTTTTCTGACAGTTTTGTTTATTGCAGAATATTTTTTATCATCATCAACAATGCAAATGTGCTTAAAAGCTTTTTTCATTATTTTTTTCGCAAACAAAGTATGGTTGAGAAGAAAAAAATAAATTCCCTCCATCTACACATTCACTCATTGAAGCTTGGCTAGAATTGAATGAAATTTCCGCAGTTTTTAGTCTGGCTTTTCGAACTCATTGCGCTAAACTTTTTTTCTCACTCATTTGAAATAATGGAAATTTATTCTCGCTCTAGAAAATCCTATAAATACATAGAAGGTATCTTCGGATAATTGGAATATTCATAGCATTTTCTGGCTTTTTTGAATTAATATCAAAAAAATTTAAAATTTTTAATAACGGTTTTTTTAAATCCAAATTTTTAATGGTCAATTTAAAATTTTTCGGAAATTTAGTTTTGGAATTTTATTTATGTAATTTTAAAAACAATTACCCTTCAAATGATTTTTTTAACGAAAATTTGTAATTCAAGATTGAAACTACTTTCAATACTGGTTTTTTTAAATTTAGATTTAACGGTCGGTTATAATTTAAATTTTAACCGCCATTTTAATTTGAAAATTGAACTTTTCATCAAATTTATGAAATAGAATTTATAAAAATTCAAAGCTTCCTAAATGTGTTCAATAACTCAGCAATTCAGCAGAACAAATCTAAACTAGAAACTTTTAACAGCTACAATTTTCGAGATTTCAAAGTGAATTTTTTTATTTCCAAAAAAACTCTATGAGAAAAAAGAAATGTAGAATGATATAGCATTTGAGCCAATTCCCATTCAACTGTAAAATTTGCAGTTTAATGCTTTTTCAAACTTTTCGAATACGATTTTAAGTTTATGAACAAATGCTACCCTTCTGACTAAACTTTCAACCATCAAGCTCATACTGGCTCGCTTTTTCAGCCAAATAGATGTATGAAAGATGTAAAATTAATCCAATGGATGGAGCAACATTGTAAAAAAATTCTCTCACCCATAGCAAACAATAAAACGATATTTTTCCTATGCACACTCTCACATACAGTTAATGTCGTTGTGTAAAAAATGCGAGAAAGAAAGAAAAACTTTTCACAAAGTCAAACTCGTTAAATTTGTTACTGAAATATGTGTATAATTTTTCCCTTCTTCCCTATATCTAAATTCTAATAATACTCGTGACAGATAAAAGTTTTCTTTCTCTCTCTCTTTTTACCCAAAGAAAAAAAGTTTCTTTTTTCTTGTTAGACACAAAATAGGAAAGAAAGAAAATTTTCCACATTACGGAAATTGCAAAAATATTTTATTTGAAATTATTTACAAAAATTAATGAGGATGGTAGAAGTCTTCTGTGCCATGTGCTCACTTTATTTAATTTTCAATCTTAAATTATCCCTAAAAAAGTTGATGCTTGATAATCAAAATAATCTGAAACAATTTTTTGAATAAAATATTTTTAGTACACAATTTTAGAACATGTACTAAAATAATAAAATTATAGGAATTCCGAAAATTTTTAATTGTTCTCTAAGTTCTCATAAATATTTTAAAAACTTTCATTAAAGTTCAAATTTTTTAGTACAAAAATTTCAGAATTTAAATCTATATCCTAAGTAAACTGCCATATTATTCTATTTATTTACCATCTTCAATCTAAAATGAATTCCGTTCATAGAATGAAAATTCACTCAACTAGTCCATGATCTTTATATAAGCACGCGAGTAGGATGCTTTAATGCTATTGTTTGCGAAATACTCGAGAGAGAAAAGGGCAAGAAAAAAGGAAAAATTGCTCGGGACGAGAATAGAATTAAATAAGAGGAAGTAAGGCAAACAAAAGAACATGTCCCCATAACCGCGAAATTTTTATGTAAATTCCTCTCTCACTCGTTCTTCTCATTTTTTTTTTCAATGCGAGATGTGCCGAATGGCATGAAGCATAACATCACGAAGGAATATCCGGGCGTGAAAATTAAATATAATGCCTTTTCTATTTTCCCAAACCCACTCTCATCTCTCTCCACTCAATTCTCAACATTATTTTTAGTATCTTAGTTCACTGTGAATGAGAAAATATAATAATAAAGCTCGAGAGCATTTTGCTTGTTTTCCCAAAGATTATTTTAATCTCACTCTCGAAAATAACCTTTTGACTTAATGATTTCTATAATGAAAGAATTGAGCATTCTCTTGTTTTTTGGCTTAAGGCATGATAGTTTAGATGCAATCATAATAATTAAAATTTCCCTCTTTCATTGTATTTAATGCAATTTCATGTTTTGTTTGTGACATTAGGGTTTAATAGGGAATAAAGTGAATTCACATTTTTAGGTCAATGGACAAATGTTTATTTTTAATTATCAACATTGTGCAACAATTTACATTGTAGAATAGGAAAATAATAGAAACTAATTTTAATCTTTTATTTAATCATTATTTTCTGTCTTTTTATTTTAAATCAAGGCGAAGAGACTTCAATTAATTTTAAAATTCTTTTTGGTTCATGTAGTGGACATGCATCAAATTGACCACGTTTTGCTCAACACTTACCCAAAAAATCTTTTTGATTGGCTAATGTACACGTCAAAACCTTTCTAACAAGTTATCGACCACCTTTCTTTGACTTACTATTGTCGAGTTATGACTGACACCAGCCAGCCAACGTGGCACAGTGGGCGGAAAATGGGAAAAGTGGATAAAAATTCATTTTATTGTCTAAGTTGGTGTATTTTGGCTAGAAAAACATGGAAAAAATACTAAAATAATTATTTTCAAAAAAATCGATTTTTTAGGGCTCAAAAACATGCTTTTAGGTCAATTTTTGACATACATGTGCCTAAAAGTCATTTAAATTAAATTTTTAAAAATCTGACTTTGCCTCATAAAAAGCTTGTTTTTAAGACCTTTCCAACGATATAATTATAACTTTGCATATTTGCTAAAGGCATATGAGCAAGCGAGCCTAAAGAAGAAGGTCCCCCTCTGTCATCACAGTTTTTTGGCTCTAATTCTCAAAATATTGATCAGAAAATACAATTTATACTTGTTTGAAAGGTTTTAAAAAAATATCTATGACAAAAATACAAAATTGAAAGCGAGAAATTTAATTAAAGGTATTTTAGACTTGAACAAATGTAAAAAACATGAAAAATGGCATTTAATGATATTTAATGGTTTGTTCAACTGGAATCAATTTTGTTCAATCAGATTTTTACTCTAGATTATAGCTGAATATTGCTATTTTTATCACAAAACTGCTATTTTTGAAAATTAGCTGCTATTTTGAGAATTTTCCAACTTTAAGTACCAAAAAATGTCAAAAATTAGTTCTTTTTTGCACTCTTTTGAATCAAAAACTTCTGTAAATCTCAACCAATTTTCATCAAAATTGCTTAAAATGTTATTTATACTAATTTCTATTAAAAATAATTAAATTTTCAAAGATATTTTGTGGTATCTTTGTGCACCATCACATGAGGCACAAGTATAGCTGCTGGTACACTATTTTAAAATTTTTTTCTAAAATTGCTTGAAAGTGATCTAAAATAACTAGTGTTAATAAAATATGCAATAACATTAATAATCAAGACCATTAAAAATCGAAACAGCTAAATTTTAGAGACTTACACTTGAAAGTTTTCTTTAAAATAAATTCATAAATTCAAACTTAATCTGTACCATTGTATTTAACCATATTTCATCTTGATTGTTATTATTATTACATATTATATTAATTCTAGTTATTCTAGATCACTTTCAAGCAATTTTAGAAAAATTTTAAAATAGTGTACCAGCAGCTATACTTGTGCCTCATGTGATGGTGCACAAAGATACCACAAAATATCTTTGAAAATTTAATTATTTTTAATAGAAATTAGTATAATAACATTTTAAAGCAATTTTGATGAAAATTGGTTGAGTTTACACAAGGCGAAGACACTCCGATTAATCGCCGATTAATCGGCGATTCTTGCGATTTTTGCGATTTCTGCGATTAATCGGCGATTCTTGCGATTTCTGCGATTAATCGCGATTAATCGCAATTTTTTTAAATACAAAAAAATCGAAAAAAATAATTATATGAACTCAAATATTTAATAATGCATGTTTTGCTTCGGTGATATAAATTGCACAAACTTTTGTTTCGGTACATTCTATTTTTCGTTTTTTCTTGCAATTTCTGTGAAATTTAAGAGTTTTTACTATGTATTTCAGATGATCGATCTAAACAAATAAAATCATTTGTCGATTGGTCACTTTTTTCCAGTGTTATGGTCGAAAAACGAGCGTCTTGTGTCTGAATATACGCATGTACGTGTGAAAACATGCTACAGTTTTTAAATTTAATTTTTTTGTCAAAAATCTTACATATTCGACAAAAAAAATAAGGTTTAAAATAACTATTGATGAAAAATGGTACATATCTAGAAAATGATGGGTTAATAAATGATGAATTGCATGCGGACCAAAGCATACACATTTACATGACATCAAGTTTTAAAATTTTCAAATATAGACATATACACTTGTTGGAATGGTCTTGACATCTCATATACAGTGTCAATAGTATTTTTCAATTTTAGACCACTTGCTAGTCAATGCAAAGTTAAAAACAGCTTAGATGGTATATTGTTGCAAATTTTGACAAATTCTTAGTTGTTTGAAAATTTAAAAGACATGAAAACGTAAAAAAATATGTAAAAAAATGATTTTTGAGTCATTTTATCCAAAAGTATACACATGTGCACGATTTTGGTCGACAAAAGTCAAAATGGAAAAAATATATTTTTTGAACTTTTCAATAAATTTGAAACTAAAGTATTAGAATTTTGTTATAATAAATTATTGTTATAAATTACTGATATAGAATAGAAAATTGAGCTTTTAATACGTCATTGACGATTAAAATTATGATTTCTACAAATATTGGCATACTTAATACTTGAAAGTTCAACACGTGTAGATTACTTTGACATTAAACCTTTTTGGATATTATTGCTTATTTACAGCAAAAGACTGTAAAATTTTAACTCGTCACTGATCTTAACTAAAGTGCAAACGAAGCTCGTATTTTCATATGACAATAGTTCATAAAAATCTTCTATAAATTTATACAACATTATCGTTGAGTTATCTTATAAATTTTCTTTAATATTACAATTTAGTTATTACTATATTCAAGGCGTGAGAACTCTTTGATTATTTTGATTATTTTTTGATTATTTTGATTATGCATTTTTCTCTTTTTCTATAAGTCCTAAAATTATCTTAATAGCTTTAAAGAAAGCTATGACCAAAAGAAACAGGAATCAAAATGTATTTTGTGGCTTTCAAATACTGTTTAGAAACTATTGCTATTTTTTGTAAAAGTCCAGTCTTGATTTTTTTTATTTTTTCGAAAAAAAGGTAACTTGATGCGAATAATCAAAAAAATAATCAAAAAAAGTTCTCAGGCCTTGCATATTTGGAATTATTTTAAAAAAAAAATATTATATATCCAGAGCTTACTCATTTTTATCATTAACCTGAACTGCAAGATGATTAAATCAAAAAAAAAGTTGTAATTTCTTTCGTGGTTCACAAATCATCAACTATTCAATATGATAACTACAAGTATCATACCGTTACAAATCAGTAACTTATAGCTTTCGTTTGTCAAAGATTATTTTTGGGTTATATCATTCATCTCTAAAATATTTTTTGAATTACGCGACAACTTTTTAGTACTAAGTTTTTTCTATTCAAAAAATATTATAGATTTATTAAGAATTTGATATATAAAAAGAGCTAGGTTTTTTCTAATTCCCGGGAATTGAGAATTGTGGGAACGGGAATGGAAAAAAATACTGTAAAAAAGCAAAAAAAATTAAAGCTTTCCTTTAAACTTCAACTCTATCTTGTTTTCAACTATTAGGAAAGGTAAAAGAAACCTCGATTTATATCTATATAAAAGTTGTTTTACGTTTTTTTTTGCTTCTATTCATAGCTATTTCGATTCTCAAATGTTATTAGTCTAACAGATCTTAAGATCTTTTCAAAAATTTTGCTTCCTCAGAAACAAAATTTCCAACTTTATTTAGTGATTTTTGTTTATTCAAATCACTTTTGAATTATATATACCTACAAATTACATAGTACAGATACTTTTAGAGATAATAACAGTATAATAAAAGAAAATTTAATATCTAGAAGTAAAATTTTTATAAAGTTAGTAGTAATGCAATAATTCAGCAAAGAGTTTCAAGTAAAGTTGAATCTCCATAAAATAATAAGTTTTATTTCATAGAGTTGAAGTCGTTAAATTAAACATTTATTTGGAATCAAAATAAAAATATTTTGATCATCGAATTTTGAAAATTTAAATGAAAACAACTTGAAAAAGAATAAAAATTAATACTTTTCCAATTTAGAAATTCGTCTATTGAAAATTTTATCAATATATTGAAAAAATTTATCAATCACGACTCCTTGGATGGTTAAACGATTAAAACGACTTTTTTGTCTAACAGATCAGTATGTTTGGTAATGAAATTTCAAGTATTTTGCTGGCAAAAAGTTGATTTAAAAAAAAATATTTACCCATGTTTTCTTGACGTTTCATGACATTTAAAGACTTTTTCGTAAAAATTTTTTTTTGGTCAATGTGATATGGACCACTCTTTATGTCGACACTTACCCAAAAAACCTCTTTTGATGGCTTACCTACACGTCAAGACCTTTCTAACAAGCTATCAACACCTCTCCACGACTTGCCGTTGTCGAGTTATGACTGACCAAGCAGCCAGCCAGCCAGCCAGCCCTTTGTAAGCCTAATAACGTATTTTTTTTTGCAAAAAATGCGCTAAAAATACTAATAAATATTAATGAAAATTGATAAAATTAATTAGTTTCCCGTTCCCGGTCGAAAAAAGCCTAAAAAAAACGTGTGAGACCAAAAATTGAAGCTTTTTTTTTGTGCGACTTATGAAAAGAAAACACAAAATTTTTATGAAATTTTAAGATGTTTTCTCAAAATATATGGCCAAGGTCATTTAGGATTGGTGTACACTCATTTTAATGCCACTCAAATTTTTGAGAGGTACATACATTTTTTTTTTAGTTTTTGCGATTAATCGGCGATTTTGCGATTAATCGACGATTTTTGCGATTCTTGCGATTAATCGGCGATTTTGCGATTTTTGCGATTAATCGGCGATTTTGTGCGATTAATCGCCGATTAATCGGAGTGTCTTCGCCTTGGATTTACAGAAGTTTTGATCAAAAAGAGTGCAAAAAAGAACTAATTTTTGACATTTTTGGTACTTAAGTTGGAAAATTCTCAAAATAGCAGCTAATTTTCAAAAATAGCAGTTTTGTGATAAAATAGCAATATTCAGCTATAACCTAGAGTAAAAATCTGATTGAACAAAATTGATTCCAGTTGAACAAACCCATTTAAACATGACATAAAGTCAATTTTTCATATTTTTTACATTTATCCAAGTCTAAAATACCTTTAATTAAATTTCTCGCTTTCAATTTTGTATTTTTGTCATAGATATTTTTAAAACCTTTCAAACAAGTATAAATTTGTATTTTTCTGATCAATATTTTGAGAATTAGAGCCAAAAAAATGTGATGACAGAGGGGTGACCTTCTTCTTTAGGCTCGCTTGCTCATATGCCTTTAGCAAATATGCAAGTATAATATATCGTTGGAAGGTCTTAAAACAAGCTTTTTAATGAGGCAAAAGTCAGATTTTTAAAAATTTAATTTAAATGACTTTTAGGCACATGTATGTCAAAAATTGACCTAAAAGCATGTTTTTGAGCCCTAAAAAATCGATTTTTTTTAAAATAATTATTTTAGTATTTTTTCCATGTTTTTCTAGCCAAAATACCACCAACTTAGACAATAAAATGATTTTTATCCACTTTTTCCCATTTTCCGCCCACTGTGCGTGGACATAATAACGTATTTTTTCAAAAATGCGCTAATAATTAAAAATTTCTTTATCAATTCGCACCAGGGGGAAAATATCTATGACGAAAGAAATTTTTTCTTTCGTTTTCTTTCGTCACTTTCGTTTTTTTCGTTAGATTGATTTTTCGTACATATTTCTTTCAACTTTTATACCTATTCTGCTTCTAATAGCTCAGAATAACCACTACGTTTGTAAATAATTCATCATAACTCCATAAAAAACATGATTATTATGATAAATCAAGCAAAATTTATTTTCACTAATTTTCCAATGTTTGTTTCCGAAATTCGAATACGAAATTTCGAAATTTTATTTAATTGTCGAAAAAAACGTTGAAAAAATACATGAAATTCTGAAAAATTATAAATTTTGTTTCGGCTCGTTTTTATGAGCATAAATATTAAGATTAATAGTTCATTTTAGAATCTATAAAACAATAAAATAACGACTTTAATCTTCCTAAACTGCAATTCATTTTTTGCATTATTTATATTTTTGCTTCTTTTTGTCATTTTTGCTTCTCTTTCGTTTTCTTTCGTTATCTTTCGTTACTTTCGTTACTTTCGTTTCTTCGCATCTTTCGTCATAGTTATTTTCCCCCTGATTCGCACTTTATTAATGATAAAATTTAAAAAATATTAAACGGTTAAAAAGAAATGTTTCTATACTTTGCATCAATTCAAAATTGCCAGCAGGAATCACATGTGACTAGATTGTTCACAAAATAGATATGTTTCTCATGCAAACTGCCTCTTATTCTTTTACAAAAAAAATTCTACAGAATACAAAAAGAAATAAACACACACAAAAAAAAATCGTCCAGATGAGCACAGCGCCGAGGCGGAAAAAAAATTCAAATCACGTAGTGTTTTATGAAAACAAAAAAAGGATAAACGAAAAAAGGGAAAATTATGGTAGAGACCTTTCCTCCAAAAAACATACATACACACATGAGAGAGGAAAGAGAGTTACGCATAGATGCCATGCATGGCATGGGCCATAGCATAATATTTTAGAGAAAAAACTTAGAGAGAATTTAAATGATATATCACGCCTAGAAAGGGGCTTTTGTGAATGCATTCGAGGTAAGGAGGCTTAGAGACAAACATTGATAAAGAAAAAAAATTATATGAAAAGCTTAAAGTGAAGGCAGAAGCAAAGAAAAACATTGTGAATTACATTCATAATACGTCACGAAAAATGTTACCAACGACGGCATGGAGGAGTAAAAAAAATTTCTCTCGAATCTCATCAATTTTCTTCTTTGCGATTCTAACTTACGCAGCACGTCTCTGATCCTGACATTAATTCGATGAAATTTGTTTTAAAGACATTGTTACTGTTTCTAGCTTGCTTGCTTACTTGCTAGAGACAAAGAGAAAAATGAGCTAAATTAAATTTCTTTGCCTTTGAATTTTTTTCCAGTTAGTGTAAAAAAGTGTAATCTTTAACAAGCGAAAAGTGACTTCAATTTCAGGCATGATGAATCAAAGAAGTGACTTTTAGTATGAACAACAAAGCAAATAAGAAGAAAAATTGATGTTGCCTGTTGTCTACATGTATCATTGATGTTGGAAAAATGTTTTCCGCATACTTTGAACAAAAGGATGCATGGAGAGGAAAAGAAAGTACATGATATTTGTTCTTTGTGATGTGACATGCTGTGCAAAAATAGATGCTTTGGAGTAATTTTATTCACTATTATATGTGGGAATTTACAAGTCAACAATTCAAATTGTCATTTTTTTCTGTATGTTTTTTTTTTTTTCAAATAAAACTTGTGAGAATTTTTCTTTTAGAAATAAAATTTTATCTTTGCTAAAATTCTGTAAGAAATAAATTTCATAAAAAATAAAAGTCTTCAAAATAAAATGGATGTTTATTGAAATAATTGGATAAAGATACGTAAAATTGAGTTTTTATTACAAAAATTTATAATATTATATATTTAGTGATCAATAAATTCCAAGATTTTTTATTTTTCTCTTTTGACTAAATTAATATCTTCGAAATCTTTATAATGCCAAAATGTTCTAATATTTTTTTGATGGTACAACACCTACATGCAATAATTTTTTCCTTGACTTTTAAAAGTATAAAACCCACGGTATATCAGAAAATGCTTGTGGTATAATTCAATTAAGATATTCAAAAAAATTCATTTGAGTTCAATGAACGGTTATTTTTATATTATGAAAATTTATTTAATGCCCCACAACGCTCTATTTAAAATTAAAAAATTTTTGATTTGAAATTCATTCCAAAAATATTTCATTAAAAAATTTAAGTCTACTTAAACAAATAAAATTTAATAAAAAAGACTTAAAAACTAAAAGATATAAATTGAATTTTAATAGAACTCAAAGCTCTTCTTATATTAAAAATTTATTTCCTTTATAAAGTAAAACTCAAAAAGCAAAATTTTCCTCCTTTTTCAAATAAATTCCCATGATAAAAAATTATTCACTTATGCTTCAGTTTGAAAACTTCTTCATTATACAATAATTGAAAAGTCGGTCTTTGAGTTGAGAATTCAATAAGTAAATACTAAAAATGCATAAAAGACGATCGAGAAATTTTCTCTATTGATTAAAAGCATCACTTGATGGCGATTGCATAAAAATATTTATCAATTGAAAAAGCAAATTTTATTAACTTTCAATGGTGAACAGCATGAAATGGCAAGATATAAAACTATGAAAACTTTTCCTCACTCACTTCATTTGATTGCATTGCAGAGCAAAAAAAACTTGAACATTGATTGAATAAAATCTTTTATGCAAATTTTTAACGTAATAACTTTCTTCCTGAATGAAGAGTACTTTACACACTCATATCAAGAGAGAGAAAACTTTTGCGTTTCAATTTTCTCTAGTCGAAGTGAAAAACAAGTCAACGTGATGGGAATTTTCATTAAATAAATGACCAAAAAATAGAAAGGTACAAACACAAAAATTTGAGTAAAATAACTCAATGTATGCTTCTTCACTGACTGAAAATTCATTTAATATGAATGCATGCATTTTTGTGCTTTACAATTGCTGCATCTGCTCCTTTGCCTTTTTATGCTTTGATTGCATTCGATAATTGAAATGTAAATTCAACTCCATACATTCAATTATCTTTTGTTGGCTTCTGGCTTTTGTCTGTCTTCTTGCTACCATATTGCAAACTTTTGACTGCCATTCAAAACCTGCAAATTTTTAATTAACTTAGAAGCATTTTAGTTTGCACAATTGATCAATTTTTTATCTCTGTATACATTTTTGAATAATTCGAAAAAAAAGTTCAAAATTTTGCAGTCAATTTGTAGAATTTTCTATTTAAGAATTTTATTGATATATCGAGAATAAATAATAAAAACTTGAATAATCTGGAATTTAAATAAAATATTAATCAAAGACAAGTTGATGAAAATTTAGTTTATTTATGTAATTTTCATTAGTAATTAAAAAATTCGACAGATCTTTAATTAGATTTTATTGCAAAGCTTTTCATTCAGTCTCAATATGTTTGTTTTACCAAGGATATTTCATTTTAAACAATATTCAATAAATTCTTTCAAATTTTCGAAAGAAATTCTTTTGTTTTGATTTCATTGTTTACATTTTGATTTGTAAACAATTTTTTTTACATTTGAAAATTTATTTTAAATCTTAAAATGTTTTTTTGCAAACTATTGAATATCAAAGTTATCAAATTCAAAATTAAATTTCGGAAATTTCAAGTTCTAGTAACTTTTATTTAAGTAAATCCAGAATTTTTCATCTAGATATTCATAATAAAAAAGTTGTAAATTGAATCTTACATTTATTCAAATTTATAAAATTTCTTTCCCTTGATAAAAAGTTAAATTTCAAATTATTCTACAAACCACATATTGGAAGAGAGAAAAAAGCAAATCACCATAGAGCTGTGCTAACTAATCACTGATAGTTCTTGTTGATATTTTATGTAAACATTTGCACTTTTCCTTCACATTTCTCATGTGCACCGCCACATTCGTTTGCTTTTGTTTTGTGAATTAATTTCACATGTTTACCTAAGTGCTTTGCGTCCAAAAAAGAAGTTTTCTTTCTTTTCTGCCTCTCTTATTCTTATTTTATGTCACCACACTTAGCCTCGATAGTACCGCAACCGCACTGACATTCACACACGTTTATCGAAAGTTAAAATACAAAAGTTTTCTTCTTTCTCTTAGTTACGACAAATGACAAGAGTCGAGGACATTTTCTTTCTTTTTCTTTTCCTTTCCTTTCTCTGGAAGTGATGTCATGAGACAAAAGGTTATGTTGAGATACTTAGTGTTATAATCCTTTTGAGAGGCTTCAAGCTGTTCTCACTGCTTTTCTTTCTCTCTTTTCTGTTTGCCATTGTTGAGAAAAATGAAATCTCACTTTTTGTTTAACTTTTATATTTAGCATTGTATGCTTAAGGAGAAATAAGTAGGAGATGATAGGCAGTGAGATGTAATATTCAACATCCGATGCACAAAAGAATTCTAATTGCTTCTTATACTTACTTGTTTAAGTTCTTTCTTGACTTTTTAATGAAAGAATAACAGTGACTGTAAAAAAGTTTTTTTTAAATTGAAATTCGCTATTTGTTTTATTTAAAAGTTAAAAGTCAGATTTTATGAATTTAACTTGCTGATTTTTTTAAATTCTTTTTATTTTTTTTGATTTAAGCTTTAATGACTTTTTTAAATTTGAGAATTGAGCACAATTTTTTCAAATGTAAACAAAAATAAAAACAAAATTTTGTTTACAAAATAAAAAAGAAACAAATATTTGTTTACAAATTAAAATAAAAACAAAAGAATTTTAATGTAACAAATTATAAAAAAGTAACTTCCATGAAACAACAAAATAGCTATCATCTGATAGCATAAATCAATAAGGTTGATTGCATTATTGAAATGGAAATGTTTGTTCAAAAATTTTATTATAATTTTCTAAGAAGAATTCAAGCTTAATTTTATCATCATCATCAACAACGTACATCGCTATCAATCTCAATTTTCATCAAAACGAAAACAAAAACAATTTCATCTAATGAATTTCCTAATACATGTCAATTTATCTACTCAGCATCAATAAATATTTTTTTTTTTTCAAAATGATCATAATAAGCGAAATCCTATTGCGATGATGATGATGCTCTATAAGACAAAACGAAATGACGAAAAAAAGTGACATAATTACAATCATAAATCTTTCATTCATCTTGGTAGCCGCGATCTTCATTTTGACAAATCTCAAATAAAAAGAATGGAATTTTCACTCACACTTATTTTTTATAAAAATAAAATGAACATGAAAAAATGATAAATTCAGCTTCAATTAAGTCAGGAACTGAAGGAAGTTCCGGTCGTCATGACAAAAATAAATTTTACATTAAAAAATGAAAAAGATGAAGGAAGGGAGAAAGAGAAGTAACGCAAAAGACATTAATTTCCTTCAAGATTATTTCGATAAAGACACTTCAGTAAAATATGACATTGAATAATGCTTTTATTATTACGGTATACATATCCAGATCCTCGTTCTTTCGCTTTCTGTTCTCTATATAGACTAACATCATCCATTAGGATGAAGAAGCGACAGAAATGTAAAGTAAAGTAGGAAGGAGGTTTATCACGCTTTATGAGTCATTTAGGAGAAGAAAGAATTTCACATGCGTTTAAGTTGAGAAAAATTCCTAAGAGAAAAGCGTAAAACTTTTTTTCTTCTATACAAAAAAAAACATGATGAATAAGTGAAAATAAAAATTTTTAATGATGCATACATGCGATAATTGTGTTCATAAGAAAAAACTTTTTTCTCAAGAGGAAAAGTTTGCAAGATTAACTTTTTTAAAAAGTAAAAACTGATTATTATGCAGGAAAAGTTTTTTCTTGCTCTTCAGAAAGTGCACTAAGAGCAAGATTAGAGTAAAGAAGCATCAGCAGCAGTTAACCTAATTTTTAAGTTTTTTTGATAGCTTAATAATAAGAATATCTACATGGGAATAATTTTATAACTCTCGATAATGGAATTTATCATTAAAAAGATGATGATAAAGTTTTTATGATGTTCAAAAATTGAATTTTAATGAGAAATCATGTCAGATCATTTAATTATTTGTTCAGCCTAAATACATTGCAATGTAATTTATTCACTGATTTAATATCTTATTGACATTTTAATCCAGTGGTAATGACAAAATTTGAACCATTTGGTCATACTAATCTCTCTACATTCATCATTTGTCCTTGTATGAAAAATAAATGCATTCATACTCAAAGCATGCATAATGTATCGAAAGAAATTGGCAAAATTAGACACGTTAGTATTATTTATTCATTCATTCACTCGGTACATGATGAAGAGGTGTTAATAGTTATTGCATTAAAGTGATTTTACATGGACGTGCTTTGAATTTCATCTTTTCGACCGCTCATTCATCAGACATTCTCTCTCATAAGTAGAAAAGGAAAGGACGAAATAAAACACATACCAAAAAAATCGGATAAATTTTGAGTGAGAAAGAATGAATACAACATTTTCGGATGAATAGCAAATGAATGAAATGAATAAACAAAGATCGGTCATGCTGAAATTAAATATTGTTCTCTTTTATGCCTTCGACTTTTTTCTTTCTCTTTAATTTCCCTTTTCTTCTTTTTTTCTCTCATCTTTCCCTTTTATAGAGCAATAATCTTGGTATTTTTACTCTAATGAAGGAAATTGTGGTGATAGTTTGTGTTGTTGTGAAATGAATGCGGAAATAACTTGTTTAGTTTGACTTTTACATAGAAAATAAAGAGCAAGAGAGTTCATGTTTTATGTTGTTTGATGATGATGACTTTTAGTTTTTCTTTCTCTTTCAAAGCCTTTACTTTTTCCATAGTCAAACTTTTCCACTTATTTTTTCCCTTTCTGAATAAGAAATTTTTAAGGTTGACTTTTAACATAGTTAATTATGTATGAATATTCTCCTTTTTGACCGATAAAACCGCATAGAAATTGAAGAATAGCATAGCAAACACTTGTCTTCTTAAATATTAAAATTTGAAAGTTTTTAATTTTTCTTTTGAAAATTTTCAAAACAAAATTTTGTTCAAATTTCGTTGAAAATATTTGAAAAAATACGTTAAATAAAAAAATTCAAATTTTAAATAATATAGAATCAGGTCATTTTATTTCCTTGCAAAAAGTTCAAAGTTCAAACAAAGATTTTTCTCTAAGTTCAATAAACGTTTGTCACAAAGACAAAAACAAACACAAAAAATAATTCTACAACAAATCAATTCATTTTCTCAATCCTTCGTTCAACAGAAAAAATTGTCCCAAATGAAACATTAAGATTATGATCATCATACTGAAAGAAGAATAATAAAAAAGTTTGAGTTCGACATGCGAGCAATTCGTTCATACATCATTCACACTATCAGATCAATTTTTTCTCCTTCTTTCCATATTGTGCATGCTGTGTGCAAAAGAAGAGTAGAAAACTGTGCGAAAAAAATCGCAATGCGATTGAGTGAATAGAATCGATTTTCTCTGTTACGGTAAGCAATATGGAATGATAATGTCAATAGAGGAAAAGGAAAATAAAGCCGAAAGTCAAATTGGCTTCGCAAGCTTATTTTCAATTCAAAGTGCACACTCGAAATACACATAGAAAAAAAATTTTCTGCTGCGAATCAAGCAATGAATATGAAAATTGTGTTTTTCCTCCATTATGCTTTTGAATAGTCAAGTACACTGCAAATAAAGTTCCCTCACTTTTTTATGATGCACATTTTGCTATGCTCGCACTTGTTTTGAGGATTTCAAGGCAAATAAACTTTGATTAATCTGTAAATATTGAATTCTCTTAAGAATATTCAAAACACAAATAAGTTCATTAGAATTTGATCTGCATTTTCTGAAAATGATAAAAATAACTTTATTTTTATGATAAATGTAGCATAATAAGAGTACTGACCTTACGAATATTCTGCAGAACTTCCACAGAAAATTCTACGTTCAATGAAATTTTCGTAAAGTCATTGCTTTATATTTATACAAAAATATTTAATATATTATAAAATCTAAATTTCAATTTATTTTGTTTAAATTTTTTATTTTGTTTACATTTAGTTTTGTAAACAATTCTTTGTTTACTTTTAAAATTTCTAATAATTTAAAATTTTATGTTAAATGTTGACTATTTTAGAAACAGATAAAAGAAAATAATTGAAAGAAATGATTCTTCGTTATTACTTTCACATCAACGGCATGAAATTATAACTTTCTTTCAGTACAAATCGAAATTTTTCGATCGTTTTCTAACTTTTAAAATTCTTGTAAAATTGATCAAAGTTTATTCATCTTGAAAGCTCTTCTAAATTGAATAAATTCAATCAAAAAAATATATTCGAGTTTTCCTCCTCTATCAAGTAAAATATTCAAACATTTTTTACCATATTTCATGATGACAACATTTTACTTCAACCCTGTTTGACTTTTTGACTGTTGATCGATGCAATGAAATGCACTTCAGTCAACAATTTTTTTTCTCGACTTTTTATTTCTACATCGCATTCGTCGTTTCTATTCACAATTTTATTTTCACTGCTACTGCTGCTGCCATATACAGAAACACAATCAGCATTTTGTGATGAGAACTTTTTTTGTCGGTTTCTCGCTGTTGCTGCTCGCCTTTTGCTCTCACTTGTGTACATACATACAAAAGTAATAAATACTTCATTTCTGACATCATTGATTTATTCAAGAGCAAGAGCAAGATAGAAAAGGGGTTTTTGACGCTATTGTTATGGCATTTTTTTGTCTGTGCTCTCAGGGTGTTATGCAACAAGCATACAAGACACTTCATTTCATGTTGAACGAAAGATAAATTAAAAGAGTGCGATGAATAAAAAATGTGACACAAAAACGAATGAAATTAAGAAAGAAAATTTTCTCTCTTTTAATTACTACAATCAAAATTACCTTAGGCTACTTTCATTTAATGTATGCAATAAAGTTTTATTAAACCCAAACAATTCTGTGTTAGTAAAGGTTTTGGTAATCATTTCAACAATTTCCTTATTGCATCTCACTTAAGAGCCATTAACATTTGTGTGTGCTCATGCACACCCATAAAGTGTGATTAAATGTTTGACTTTCATTATCCACAACATACAGACAAAAAATTCTTTCCTATTGTGATCATTAATTTTCATTATCATCGTACGGTAAGCACTTATTACTATCATGAATGCATTTATGACCTAATCTATAAAAAGAATTTTTGATTGTTTCTATTTTGTATGAGTTATTTCTTAGGAAATAAATTGTTTTGTTAGATATCTAAAATGATTAATATATGAATTTATTAAAGTATTATTCAACTTCTAAAAACAAATTTATAAATTATAGTGAAATTTTATGATAAAATGAAATTAAAAATTATTTTGTAAATATTCAATAAAAAATACCGGTTTTAATAAATTCAAATTTAACTTAACGATATTGTTTACAGTTTTCTGAAATTAAAATGGTAAAAACGATGAAAATTCTCCAAAAAAGAATTTATTTATTTCCTATAGTCACAAAATTTAAGCATCCACATCAAAACTATAAGAAAAACCACTAAAACTAAGCAGGTCATACATATAAAAAAAGCACACTCCAAAAATTATGATCCCATCCATAATCATGAGAATAAAAGTGGAAGCTAGCCAAATGAGTTGTGCGTGTAATGAAATTAACATTAGTAGGATCCGGTCATTGTATGCTATTTATGTATTTTTCTGTATCCTCTGTTGACTATCATGTATGATGAATGATAGCTGCGCTAGCAGAATATGATGATAGTTAAAGCGCAATATTAATTCAACATAGTGGCTCATTGTGGTTTTTCTCTTGTTCGTTGTCATGTAAAAAACCATATCATACCAACAAAGTTTATTAAATTAGATTTCATTTTATGATCCAAAATGAAAGTAGAGTGTAGAAAATGAATGCATAGATGATGGACAGGAAGGAAGATTCTTGCTCAATAAAATGTTGTCATTTTTATTACATTTGCCTTGCTGATACCGAAAAAACCTTCATCATTTTTATCATCAACATCATCTGGCAGTCATTTTGTGTGGTTGTTTGAAGATGAAAAGGTGATTCTTCAACTTCAGCTTTCGCGTTATGATGAATGATGGTCTCTTGCACTTCAAGGACTATCCTATAGAATGTATATATGTGCAAAATGAGAAGAAAGGCAACGTTTTATGACAAAGAGCTATGAAATTTGAATGTAAATTGTTTTGGGGTGTTGTGTGAGAGATTGATTAGAATCATGAATATTTATGGCTTACTTTTTGTGAATTGCAACGTTATTAGAGTGATAAAAAGTAATGGAAATGTAAGAATAAGCAAATTTCGATTGATTTTTTTAATAAAATTGTGAAATAAGAAAGAATTGTTTTGTTTCATTGCTTTCATTACCAAAACTTTATGCATGTTTTGCTATTTTTAAAAAGTTAATCAGAAATTTTCTTTTGTTTTTGTTTATTTTCAATTTGTAAACAAAATTTTGTTTACATAAGAAATTTTGAAAGAACTTGAATATTTTCTAGCAAATTTTCAGTTTTAAATTGTATTAGGTTAAAAATTACTTAGCAACAATAGCTCTATACTCTATCAATTTTCAATTAGCAACAATCAATCATATTTTGTATCAAACTCTAATGAAAATCAATTTTTAAAGCTCATGTTAACCTCAATAAAGAACAAAGAGATTTTCAATATAGATACAATCAACTCATCAATAAATCATGTTTACAAATAGCCATAGACAATGCTATTAACTACCCACACGTAATCTCATTGAAAACATCTGCTAGCCTTTTGCCTAATGCTTTTTGGTTAAGTTTCAACATGCAATTCAGTGGTGAACTTGATTTTCAATTTATGACTCGAATAATTGTTAACGTTTTTTAGTAAAGAAACAAAGCTTTCAAGGACAAAAAAAGGAATCTTTTAATCCTAATCAAAAAGTTTTCAATTTGTAAATAATTCCAAAAGAAACCCTCTTTAGAAAAGAAGAAAATAAATGGGAAATAATGTGAAAATTACCATAAAAACATGTTGCAAAATCTCCTCAATTCCCAACTCAACTTTCATTTCATTCCATCACAAACCACAATTTCTTCATTTCTCTTTCCTACTTTTATTTTTTAACGAAGTTTTAGGAATGAAAAATTGTATATTCAAGCTAAAATTGTCGTGAGCTTTTGGGAATATTTTTTCAGCTGCCTCTCAAGCTCAAAATGCCGTGTTCTTTTTTTATTTCTAACAAAAATATTTTCCTTTCTTCTTTTCATTTTTTGCTACTTTTGATAATGAAGTCTCGTGCGAGTTTATCTAATGTGTATGTTTTGTAATTTGCCTTTTTTTCTATGTTTAAGACAACATAAAGTAAGTATGTAGTGTAGGAGCAGAATTGACTGAGGAAATTTCATTTTAATGAACTTTTACGCATGATGGATTAGAAGAGAGAGAGAGAAAAAGAAATTTCTTAGATTTCTATACACGTGTCGGTATTTGATTATCATTACGCTAATGGCATTTTAATCATATTTATTATAACTATTTGTTCTCACTTTATGAACTATAACTCAGTAGATAAAATCTGTGGGAAATATTTACTGTTAGATTTTGTATTTTACGAGTGAGACTAAAATTTTAATCACTTAATTTTTTCTTTGAACCTTAAGACAGGAAGTGAAAGTATATTAATTTTATTAATTAGTAATTATTACTGTAGTTTTTAAATATCAATATTAAAAGAATTGTAAAACTTTTTGTAGTCAAAGATTCTAAATTAACAGAGCTACTTTAACAAGTTTACAAAATTATTATGAAAATTTTTTACAACTGATTCAAGTATGAAATTCTAAAAAAAGATTCACCTTCGTTTAATTTAGTTTGGTTCCTTAAAATTAACATGAATAATAAACTATTCTTAAAACAATACAACTTTAACAAATTTTTTTTTAACATCCTAATAATTTTTAATCTTAAATTTTATTTCTTTGCTTTTGTTTATTTTCAGTTTACAAACAAAATTTTGTTTACATTTGAAAATTTAAAGAAGTTTCAAGTATGTTTATTTAATTTTCCAATTTTAAACGCAATTAGCTTGAAATCATTGAGTTCAAACAATTCTACACCTACATAGTTCTTGTATAGTGAAAATGTCAAATTCCAATTTTTTATCAAAATCTTTTCTTTTCATTCTTAAGCTTCTTTTTATGTGTTTCTAAAATAAATAAAAATATCTTTTCACTCGCTGTAAATTATTTTCAATTCTAAAGCTTCAATAAAACAATAAAATCCTTTTCAAAATCTCTCTTCCACTCAATTTAATTAATCAAAAAATTTGTATCAATTGTCAAAATCTTCGAAAGAAAAAAAATCTGCTGAGCTCATCACTGAAAATAATTTTTCCTAGGAATGAATTTAATTTAGTAGTCGCTGTCATAGAAGGAGGAAGTTTAAAAATACGACTCTCTATTATTTTTCAATAATAAAAAAGACACAGAAAGCTGCTATGGGAGAGAAGAAATGAAACGACTAAGGAGCTTTTCTACCATGAGCAAATTTTAATGATCGCCTTAATTAGAAATGTTTATTTCTATAACAGCTATGGAATAAAAGAAAGTAGGAGGCGAAAAAATAAAGAAGAGAGCAAATTGTAAAGTTATGTGCTGGGGCTGGTTGTTGTTTTCTTTTCATTTCAACTCTCCGCCACCACTTATAGAAAATTAAATTTAATTAAGACATCAATGTTCATTTCTTCCATTCATTCATTCTTCAGCTGGTTGCTACTTAAATAGCGCTGCTAGATGATGAAAAGCTAGCGTTGATGGGAAATTACGTGCGAAAAGTCATTATCGAGTGCTGACTTTAAAAGAGGGGAAGAATTACTCTCTCTTATTTTATTTTCTTTCTTAACCATCACCGCTAACACAAACGCGAAATGAAAGATTATGCAAAGCAATGAGTTTATATGCCGTCGTTTTCATCATCATTCTAGAAAATACTTTTGCAGAGTTGAAATGATGATAAAACTTTACACATTAACTTGATGCTTTAAGCAAGGATTGGAAATTTTCAGTTAGTTCAACTTTTTTATGTATTTGATTTTTGTTGTTATAATGTTTGAAAATTATTAAAATACTAGACTAATTTTTTATGTGACTGAATTAAAATTTCTGAACTTTTTTGTAGATTGTAAAAATTTTGTGTTCATGTTATTCACTGTAATAAATGACAGCGACAAATTACAAATTTAACAAAAATGACAAAATGTTAGATGTGAGATGTGACAAAATGTTTTATGTGACATATGTGATGTAACAAAAAGAATTTTTATTCAAAAATTCTTGCAATAAATCTTGTTATTAAAAATTTAAAATAAAAAAATCAATTACACAAAAGTTTCAAATAATTCATTCTTGCCTGCAAGATAAAATAAATACATAATTTTAATTTGATTGAAAATTTAAATTTGTTGCAACATGTCACAATAATACATTTGTTGTGTTGAATTGTTTAATAAAATTAAACTTTAAAAGAAAGGAAAGTCATCATTCCTTGACAAAAATTTAGAGAAATGAGTTGTGGTTTTCGCTGAGTATGCCTGAGAACAATGCACACAGATACAAAATGTCGATGATGAGGCAGTCCCGTATAATCGTTCATTTGGAATTAATTCGAATGTGGTAACTGTTAGTTGTGAAATAAGGCAAAAATATTCAAATAAATTCATTCATAATGCTATTATTGCTCTTGCTAATGAATTAATGAACAATTTGAGCCTTTTTTCTACAATGTGATTTAATTAACTTTATGTATATTAAACTTTTCTAAGTGGTTAAGGGCAAAAATTTCTTTACTCTTTCAGAATTTAAATTAAAGTTCGCAATTTTGTTGAAGTCAGGGTCTTTTGGGCTTTCTCTCAAAGTAAGTTACTCATAAAAGGCACAATTTAAATTCCCATTGTAATCAGAACTGTCCAATTTACTTATATCACAGTCAAAGTACTTTCAATCAACTCTAATTACAATCTCGCTTGCTTCTACTTCTATTGTTTCATTAGCAACCGCAATAGCAAGATCAAAGGGCAGCAAATTTTACACTGTCTGATTTGTTGTTTGCCAAAATCATCTTGGTAACTCACTCATCTTTTATTCCTTTGTGGATTTAAACTGTAATGTAATTGTTGCTTTTATTTACCTTACGCTGTCTGCTTTCAATTTGATAAAATTGCTTTGAGGTTGAAAATTTTGACTAAAAGCAGACCAAATTAAAATATTGATTTAGTAAATTCAAAAACAACTTCATTAACGCTATCAATAAAATTATCAATCTTTTTATTCCACGAACAATCTCAGAAAAAAGTCATCAAACTCAGCCTACACTGCTATCGTCTATTTAATCTCAAAAATTCATCATTCATTCATTCTTTCACATCTCCCTTGACATCATAACAAATTTATCATTGAATATCACTGGGGAGTTTACACATACATACATTTCTAAATTAAAGAATTAAATATCTTTCTTCTATTTCAATAAAGGCAGATATTATTTCCATCTGCCTTCAATTTAAGATAGGAAAAACTTTATCTAAAGCTAGAAAACTGGCAATTAATCATCTAAAATGACTTGTGAATGAAGCTAGAAATACTGCATTTATGGAGCAATCACTTTCTATCCCCTAGTGACTAAAGATTTTTATTATAAATGCTCAATTAGCGCCAATGATAAATATGGAATGAGAAAGCAAACCACAAATATTGCGCGAGATATTTAGAGAGCATAGGGAATTTACCATCATAGTGCAATTTTCTGAAAATTAATATTGGCCAAATACAAAAGCTAACGTAAAATGTTTTAATTAAAAAAATCAATTAATCAAAAAAACGAAAGATTTTTCTAATTGAAAATGGCAGCTCTGTGGATTTCCGATGTGTAGTGTAGTGTGTACATGCATCGTTATAACAAGCGTTATTGGAATGAGAAAGAGGGAAGAATGAAACTCGAGAAGCCAATTTCTGCTCCACTCTAATTGAATTTCTAATTGAAAATCAGAAAAGTTTATTTTCCGACCTGAAAAATTGAATATGAAATTTCATAAACTCTCTTACTCTTCTTGAAAATGATGCGAAGCATAAGGTAATTTTGATTGCCAAGTCATGTAAGAGAGAAAGAGAGCCTTCACGTGGCATACGTTCAAGTTACTTTTTCTTTGGAAATCGATAAACAACGTTCATACATTAGATCGCTTCAATGATGTGCAATTTTAATTAAATCCTTCATTGATTGATTGATGACGATTTAATAAAAATGTTATCCAAGATTCAAAAAAAAACTAAGAAGTACCAAAAATTTCATTTTGGTTAAAATCTATTTTTAATATTTTTAACGAAACCTTTTTTAAAAAATCTTTCGTTAAATTATATCTAATTTTTTAACGAAAAGAATTTAGTTTATTATTTAGAAAATTTTTGAAAATAACATTTAGGTTTTTTAAACAATTAGAATTTTTTTATACTTCGCGGAAAGTAAATTTCGTTAAATTTTTTTTTTCTTTTTTAAGTAAAAAATCAGTGAAAGGTTTCGAAAATTTAATTTCAATCAAAATGATCAAATTTAGAATTTTAAAATATTTTCGAATTTTTGATTTAATAAATCAAAACAATTGCAAAATTTGAAAACATTCAGAATTTTATCAAGACAATTTAATTTGAAAACAAAACTCACTCTAATTTGAAGATTTTCATATTTCTTAATCTTTTCACTGTAAAAATAGAAAACTAATTGATTGACAACACTTTTTAATTAACATTCCCTTGTTTCCTCATTCATAATTAAATTTTATTCACTTTATTCACATTCAGCTTCTTCGGGAGTTGTACAGCCACGAAGTTCACGAGAGAAATGAAAATCTGGTGGACAGGAAAGTGTAGCAAGCTCATCGCCATCAACGCATAAAATATATTTTTCACAATTGTCTGGATATGAAATAAATTTAATGCCATCATCGGGACATTCTTCAATATCTTCATCGTCGTCATCATCATCATCCTTTGGTGGGAATGGCCAAGGGAATCTAATATCTGGAAATCTGATTTCTGGTAATTGAGGTAAAGCCGTAGGTCGTCGTTCAGTCATCCATGCAGGAAAAGATGGTGGAAAATTTACACCAGGAAAGAAAGGAAAATTCGGCCATAAATAAGGTTGCGCAACTTGATCTCTATGAAATTAATGAAAATTGACATTTCGAGTAGCTTCTTCAGAATTACTACTTACTCTTGTTCATTTCCATCACCATTAATTATCGATGCAGAATCAGAAAATGTCATACAGAAAAAAACAACTAAAATTGACACTAAAAATTTTTCCATTTCGATTGAAATTCCAATGAAAGACTGTCGTTTGCTAATAGTTTTGCTACTCTAATTTATACTTTCTGTTATCACTAAAAATTGCATTTGAAAGAATTTTGCAATGATAATTAGTGACTGTGTCATCAATCATAAAGATTTGGGAAATTTTTTGTATCTATTCAAATAGAAATGTTGATAAGATAGCAATTTTGGAAATTTTATTGATAATATGATGTTATATCATGATTTTGTAATTAAACCAGCTGATATTATTAAGCTATTTGTGTCAATTAGCAACTACAAATTTATTCAGAAATTCAATGTAATTATGAACAATTTTCTATTGAAATAATTAATTATTTTCATGTTAATTCAATATGTTAATCAAAAGATTAATTTTATCATGAAAAACATCACACAAGTAATTTGGAATTTAATTTTCTGACTTTCAAACAATGCAATTTAAATTTCAGAGGAAAATAAAAATTTATTAAAAAATTCTTGACTTGTTGCCTTCAAGAGAAAATATGAAAAGAATTAAAGCATGTCAATTTTTTATTTTTGTATGTGCTTTTATTAACGTTTTTTCACTTGCATGGCAATTTTTTTATGTTTCACTGATATTCAAATTTTTTATTTTACAATACTGCTGTGTAACACAATATATGAATGATAGGTTCATTTGATATTCAACAGAATATTTTCATTTTCTCGCTTTGTTGTTTTCAATTATTTTAAATTTTTCGTGCATGTATGGAAAATTTTTGTTTTATCGTGTATGCATACATGTAATCATAATTGATATGCTGCCTTTTTTCTATCAGATCAAAAATATAATGGATGAGCTATGAATGATAGACTGATTGTATGAAGGATGGAGAAAATATTTTCTTTGTTTTCTTAGAAAAGTCAGAAATAGAAATAATTTTCTAACGAAAGAAAACAAAAATTGTTCTTTAAATTTTCCATGTTAAATAAATAACGTAATAAATAATTTTAAAGTTCTTTTATTAAATTTTATTGTTTATAAAGTATTTTCTGTTTTATTAATTTGTACAAAATCCAATTTTTACATTAAAAATTTTTCGTTAAATATTCCTTTTTTGTTTCGTTAAGTTTTTGTTATTCGTCAAATGTTTTGTGTTAAAATTAGAATTTCTTTTTATAAAATTCATTGTTATTGCTTAATTTTATTTATATTATAAAGCATAAAAAATTAAGAATAAAAAGGCATCAACTGTTTATTGAATAATTTCACATGCATCAATTGAAATTGAGATGCTTGAAGCCATACATAAACATAAATGACAAAAAAAGTAATTTTGAGGTAGAAAATATTCAATTGTGCAAACAGTGTATGTGCTCCCTTTTCAATTTATTTCGATATTCCATCAAAATACTCAAAAAATCAATGTTTCATAAAAATTTTTTGTTCTCTCATAAATTTATTCAAAAAAACTGTTATTTTTCACTCAAAATGGTATGAGAATGAGCTGTTGATTGAATGAGCCATTTTTTATACAAAATTTTACTCCATCAATTTTCATGCCTCGCTTTTTTAACTTGTTGTTGACTCATGTTGAAATCAAGTGCGTGTTTAAATTGATTTTAAATGTTATGGACGTGCCATGAATGACAGTTTAGTTTTTTTCCCCGCTTTCACTTATGTTTTGTTAGTGTTTGAGAAAATTGAAATTCTTCGGGATCAAATGTCACTTTATGGACTGCTACAGAAAAAAAACTCTGTAAATGTCATCTTAGTCCATGACAACAACAAATAAATACACAGAAAAAGCGATTACGATGATGTAATATGAGTACACACTCGAAAAGCAATGAAAAACAGAATTTAAATGGCGAGAAATAAATCAAATTTATATGCCGGTCGAGCCGCGCGTCGGCAATGGGAGAAAAAGAAAAAAGAAAGCAAAAAAAAACACTTCCGTCTCTGTAAAGCGTTCACAAATAATTTTTGGTCACGAAATTTTATGTGCCTGCTTAAATGTATGTTTGTTACAATGGTAAAATACTCTAATTTAATTTTAAACTAGTTTTAGGATCAAAACAATATTTGTCAAGTTATTATCAATAAAGACAAAAATTATATTTTTAAAATTTTGCAATAATTATTTTTTTACAATTTTAAATTTAAAATTTCTATGGAAATTTCTCTTATTAAAAACTAAAAACTTTTTAACAAATTTTAACTTTTTTTGTTTCTTCACCTTGGTTTTATTTTTTTATTTTCTGCTACACCATACATATAATATGATGAGGATGCGACTGTAAATAACATTGTAAACACACACACAAGTCGAAGCAAATGTTCCATCATTATTCAATCGTTATATGTAGACATGGCATTTCTTGCTCTCTTTTCTGCTGACGCTGGCATTCCAAATTTCACTCCCTCTGATGCTGCTGCTTGCTTGCTTTTTCTTGCCATTCATTCTCGTCATCATACGAAATTGGGATTTTTCTTCATCCTAACTAAATGTATGTGTGTAAATAATGGCTATACACAGTGACTTAGTGCGAATTAGAATATTTTTTCTGCTTTTCTTTTGAGACGTGATTTTGGGCAGTTTTCTTTTTCTCACTTGCTTCCTTTTTTCTCTTTCTCTCGTACATACAATGGATTAGGGTCATGAGCTTTTTTAAGATGTCATTGTTGTAAATGTACAATTCTTTTTTTCTTTTCTTGAGATCTGTTCATGTTAGTAAATTTTGTGGATTTGTTCTGAGGCATGTAACGAAATTGAATTCTTTGGTGTTGTTTTTCTTTGTATGATAAAATTATTTTGTCTATTTTCATTTCCTAAAGGGATGGAACTTGTTGTTATTGGTAAAAGAAATGGTCAATGAACTTTTATCATTATTTGTGGGTTTACCAAGAATAAGAAACTAAAAATATTCAGTAAAAATTTAATAATTTAAATAATAAGCATGATGAAATTCTGAAAGTTTTTTGTAAAATTCATTAAATATTCAAAATTATAAATTTAATAAAATCTGTAGGATCCAATGATCTCGTACAAATTTCAATAAAAGAAAAGTACTTTGTATTTTAATAACTGTTTTCTAAATTAAGATCACCGAAAAAAGTTTCTTTAGGCAAGCATCTGTACAACTCAATCACAAACTTTGTCCGTTTGTAGATATTGCATGTCTAACTGTAGTTTATCTGTAATAGGAAGCTATCTATGACAAACATTGTCTGTGACAGATTTTCTGATTTTCAACTGCATCCTAAATAGATTACTTAAAAAGCTTTATAGTTTTGCAAAACAGATTAAAATTTTTTCAATTTCTAAACAAAAACAATAAAATTTAAAAAAAAATGTTTGATAAATGTAAATAATTGAACGAAAATATTAAGAAAACTTTCTATACTTTTAAAAATAATTCCAAGTTTCTTATCCTTGATTTCATCATTTCCACAAAAGCCATAACAAAAAAAAAGATGTCAAGAGTTCAACTTCATATAATGATTACATGATAGCAAACAGAAGAAAGAAAAAGAAGAAAAATATTCTGATAAAAGAAATGTTATTATCATTAACCATACATGCTTTGAACACATGAGATCCCTTTTACTTTCTGTCTGCTTTGGCTCTCTCTCTCTTTGTACGCGATAGCCTTTCGGCTATTTCATCGTTTCGAAACATTTTAATTATTTTCCTGACATTTTTATTTTTCAACTCTTAACTTTCAAAGAGAATTCGCTTTTTTATGTTCTGTTGCTTGTTCACATCAACTATAGCTTGAAGGAAATGTTATTGATGATAAATGAATTTCTTTATTAAACAATTTATATTATCCCCAGCTATCTTGTTGAGGTCAGCAAAATGAATAAATAGAAACATTTTTCTCTTCTCAGAAGGATTTAAACCTCTATGCGGCTTTCTATCAGTCGTCGAAATAATCAACCGCTTTCATGGACTAAAGGGAAGAATGTAAAAAAATTCCAGCGCATGAATTTTTGACTGGAAAAATCTGCATGTTGCATCTATGGAAAATGGAAAGAAATTTAAGGGGAAAATGGAAATAAAAAAATTGCACAACAGAAACTGACTAAAAGCAAGAAACTTTTTTGAAATCCTTGTTGCATTTTAATTTTCAATTTTCATCTTTTTCTGTGTGTTTGTATATAAAGAAAATGCATTAGCATCAAGCAATGCAGAAAATATGAAAATAAAAAATTATTTGTCTCAGTCTCGCAATCTGCTTCTATAACTTTTTTATGCTTTGCTTGTATTTGGTAGCAAGATATTCTCTGACTATAATTAAGTACGATAGCTGCTGCTTTTTTTAATTCACATACATAAATATTTATGATTATGTCCCGCAAAAAACACACACACGGTGAGAAATATACACAGAAAAAGAGGAAAATTATTATGCATGCACACTGAGGAAATAAAAAATTTTATTTTCTGTTGTTTCAAAATTTAATTCATGAAGCACAATAAAAAGAGAGAGGAGTTGCGGTCATATTGTTTTGCAGTCATGTGAAATGAAATTTAATTTTTTTGAGAATTAGCTGAAATTTAGTTTACTAGCACAGTTGGGTTATTTATATGAATTTATGAAATTTATTTGTAATTTAAGATTTTTGGAAATTCAAAAAATTCTTTCAAAACTGGCATAATTTATTTAAAACTGTTATAATTTAGAAAACTGCCATAATTTAATCAAAATAGTCATAATTTGAGTTTCTACGTGATTTTTAAAATTTGTTATAATTTCTCGAAATCTGTCATAATTTAAAAATATTGTTATAATTTTTGAAAATTGTAAATCCGTTTTTTTTTAACTTTATAAAGTAATCAAATATTTTAAATATTTTTCAAATAGAGTACAAACTCATACAAATATTGAACATACCTCACTAAAACAAACATCACACAACTATATAAATGGTTGTATGTTTTTTCAATTTTTGGCTGCATAATGAGAGAAAAATAATGCAATTTGAAACAAAAAGTTAATTGAATTCATTAAATTTTAGAAACTTTTGATAGCTTGGACATTATTATAAATTTAATTTCAAACCGTATAAAGTCGGAAAAGTGCATTATTTGAATTTGACAAAAAATATAAATTATGAGAATAAACCAAACTCATTAATATTCGTGGTGTATATTCAAACTAAGCTTAATTATAAAAGTCCATTAAGTTCAATTTCGTATCAATCACTAATTATAATTAAAGTTTTATTCATTGACGATCACAAAAATTTGAAATTCATGAATTTTAAGAAAGAAACTTTTCTCTATCCTCAAAGTTTTATGCATATTCCTTTTTTTAATTCAATTAAAACATATCCAATTTCAATTTTATTTCTACAATATTTTTCTACTGTCACTTTTTCTCTTCTTTTGCGTCTCAAGTCGAATTTCAAATGCAAATTTTTTTCTGTGTCTCTTCCTTTTTGCTCTCTTTCTCTTTCTATCTTTATTTTTCAAGTAGTTGAATTCACCAAAGCGACAAAGAATTAAATTATGCAAAGAAAAATTATTTCAAGACTTTAATTTCATTGCTGTTGCTTGCTTGTCGATAGAATTTCATTATTTTGCTCTTACTTCTTTCTTGTTTTCTTTGCAATCATTCATTTGTCGTTTTTATTCATGAGTAATTCAGGACATGAGAAAAAGAAAGTTCAATTTTCTTAATCAACTCGAAAATGCAATTTGGGTGGGTTCTTCAATAAAAGAAAATTTTCTTTTTGTGAATTTTATATTAGTTATGTTAGTTTATAACAATTGTAAGAAATATTTTAGACAGTTGAAAAACTGTTATAAATAATTTAAGGAAAACTTTTATTTTTTAAAAAAAATATTAAAACTTTTAAAAAATGATTATAAATTTAAAAAAAAATGTTTTAAGATTGTTATAAATTTTAAAAGCTTAAAAACCGTTATTTTATCAACTTTTTAAAATAAACAAACTCTTTTCTAGCTTTTCAGATAATTCAAATCAAAATCAAATATTTTTTTGCAAATCCCCAATTTCTTTTGACTACTCAAGAAAAACATTTTTCAATTCTTCACTTCACTACCCTAAATTTTTTTATTTGAAAGATGCTGAATGAAAAAAAGAAAAATTGTTCCACAATATTTTTCCATTAGAAATCCACTTTATTGCATTACATGCTTCCCGCCTTCACTATGACTTTTACTTATGTGATTGAAAATTATTATTCACTGCAAAAAAAACATAAAATCTTTGCAATTTGCTGTTGCTGATGATGACGAGAAAATCGAAGAATGTTGTCGATAAAAGATAAAGTTAAATGATACAAATTTTTCTCTCCATAATCTAAATTGCTCTTTATCGTTTATACATGTACGCATAAATAGAGTCTATGACATAATCAATGGTTATTATATGTGTATGCAGCACGCACGAGGGGTGATTTTTCGCTCACTCACTCACCCATATTTATTAAAAAATATTACTTTTCTATCGAGGGTAAAATTTTTATTATTGACGTGCACAAGAGCACATGCTTTGATTTTTGCTGACTTCATAGAGTCAACTATTGCCATCCCTCACTCATTTTTGTGAGTATTCTGTGAATTATGCACTAAATCTTCCAATTATGAAAAGTGATGCAATGCTATGCTTCTTCTTTTATGTAATCCAGTTATAATTGATTTCCATTCATGCGAAACATTTTATTATTGCTTACTAAATGGAAAAGTTTTGATATTTGCAAGAATTATTAATAAGATAGAAATCTTTTAGTTTTTTGTATAGAAAACTATAATTAATTGGATTTTAGGTCTTTTAATGAGATTCTTTATTGCTTCAACTTTTTTTGAGACGTATATTTTTATGGAAAATATTCATTTACAAAAATTATAAATTAACCGTCTTAAGAAATTTGAAAACATCTCGTTTTCGTAAAGAGGAAATGAATCAATATTCAATGATAATTTTGAAATCTTAACGAAAGAAAAAAATTCCAAAGAATCTAAACTACTAAAAAATCTAGAAAATGATAAAATTTAAAAAAAAGAATGCATATGTTTAAAAAATCAATGTTTTAAATTCCTAAATTAAAATTTAATTCTATAAAATCTTTAAAATCAAATTTCAAAATCATCACAACAAAGAAGTTCAATATACCCTAAATAAAAGCTAAAAATTAATTTTCATCACCTATCAAATCCCATTAAATTGAAATTTCATTCAATGCCGAGTCGAAGGCGTGAAAAAAAATGTCAATCAATAATGATTAACACATATTCAAATTTTCTTGAATAAATTTCGCATTTCGCAGAGGGAAAAAAGTATGTCATCAATATCAATATTTCAATATTAATAAATGTTCAAAAAAATAAAAATTTATTCGACTAAAATTTGCTGTCTCGTTTTAAGAATTCACTCGTGTTGAAGATTTATGATGTAATAATTATTTATCCTCGATGAAACGACACATACACATATAACAAAAGAGGATGCAGTATCAAAACAAATTGAAAGTCACATTATTTTTCAAGAAACATCTTGTGCCTATCTCTAGTGTATGAGAAGAGAGAAAGATGTATGGTATTTTTACATATAGGTATTATGGAAGATTTAGAGTTTTAAGATTATATTGATTGTACAAAATATTTCAAATTTGCCTGTCATATAAAATTTAAATTATTTTTTTAAAAATTTAACGAAAAATAAATTTATTTAAAAATTCTAACGAAAAAAAATTATCGAAAAATTTTAACGAAAATTTGTTAAAATTTAGCAAATATTTATAAATTAAACAAAAATTTTGAATATTTAACGAAAAATTTTAAATGAAATAAGAAATTTCAAAATATGACGAAATAAAAATGTTTATTAAAAAAGCTTTACAATTTTAACGAAAGAAAAAAATTTTCACCTTTTAAATTTTTTAAGATTAAAATCAGAGTTGGAAAAGTAGATCTACTTTTCATATAAAATAAAAGTAGAAAGTAGATTTTTATATGAAAAGTAGGTAAAGTAGGTAGCTACTTTTCCAACTCTGATTAAAATTGTAAAAATTTAAAAATGTATAAACTAAATACACACCCACAAACACAAAGAGCTCTTCTATAAAATTCTCATGAATATTTCAAATTTAAATCATTTGTTATAAATATAAATATTCAGCTATAGCAAAAACCATTCCCATATGAATTATATCGTGGAAAAATATTTCATTCAATTTTCAGCTATTTCATCCACTCATGTTCGTCATTTTGAGTACTGTCATGATATTCGTGGGAGAGAGAATGATAATAAAATTTCAAGGAGAAAAAAAAGAATTATTTATATAACATTTCTCTAGTGTGTGGTCTCATGAATAGTAAGGGAGAAACAGAAACTCAATGTCAGTAACGTGAAGAAGCATTCATGCATACGGCAATCTATTTCCTCATCATTTCAGTCAGGAAGCAAATACACACACATGCATCACTAAATGATTTATCACCAATCTCTTGCGCAATTCTTTTTTTATTCATTGAATTAGCAATAGCAGCAGCAGAATGTGCATGAAAGATAAACTCTATTTTAAAGTGGCATTCAAGCAATATGGAGTGGCTCTCTCTTAAGCATCATACTTTATTTTGTTGCTAAGGAGTTGAGCTTTGAATAATACAATTTGAGTGCTGCTCTTATGAGCAAAGTCAAAATTCTTTATGATGGATTCTTGAGAAATGAAGTAGATTCTCATGTATGTACAAATTAATTCATAATTCTGCTTTTGATGCATTTTCTTAATGTTCATTTCTAAGCTATCAATCAATAAATGCTTATATTGTACTTTGAAATTTCATAAATGATTCGGTTCAATTATTTCAATAATCGAAAATTCAATCCATTTCGATAAGGATCAGTTACATTTAAATGTGTATTGACCTGAAAATTTAGGTCTAATATTTGAGAGTTATAAAGGAATATTTAATCCCTATCTATGTTGAATTAATTATATCAGAAAAATTGAAATATTTTTTTGTTAAAAGGTCAGAAATATAATAAAGATACTTCAATCAATCATTTTATTTTTATAAAAAATAAGCCTTCATAATTTTTGGTTTTTTTTAGAAAAATTTTGATAATGCGTAAAATTCTACTATTGTAAGTTTTTAGTCTTTTTGCCTTTTATAAATTTCAATTTTTTTATTAATGTTCAATTATAAATGGACAGGTTTTTCCTCAATAAAATTCGGTTGATGCCGAATTGAAAAATGAAAAAAAAAGAACTATGGACAAATAACCAGTAAATAAATACTTATTCTTTTTATCCCAAATAATTACATATTAAAATGCATAATATTAAAGAAAAATGTCAAAAACAGATTTTTGTCTATAAGATTTTAAAAAAATCTTCGATTTACTGTATCACCATGGAAGAAAATCTTTCTTAACAATCGCTTTTTTCCATGTTAAAGCATAAACAAAAAACAAAGTCTAATAATATATTTTCTGCAAGCAAACGACAGTAGCATGATGAAGAAGAAAAGTGTCAAGATGTGATAAGATAGCGAATTTTTTTTGGTAGAATAAAAAGAAATTTGAAAGCATGGCGCGTGGTATAGAGCAAAAGTAAAAGAAGAGATGAAAATAGAAGGATGAGATATGAAATGAAGTGTCATTGCAGCAGCAGCAGGAGATGACAAAGTATTTAAATTATGGAAGAAAAATGGCAATTTCATTTCGACATCACTTTTGTCATTTTCTTTTCACCTACCCCACTCCCATTTTTATATATATCTCTCATATGTCACACAGATATCGCATAACATCATCGTTGAATGACTTTGCTACTACTCAAGCAAGTATATGATGATGACGATGATGGAAGTGAAAAAATATTTCAAAATATACGTTTATGTGTATGTGTGCGTTTAAAGAAAACATTCGTGCTCTTTTTCCATTGATTTTTGATATCACAACAAGCAGTCATCAAATATCTCATAAATAAAACATTTTTTTCTCTTCTCTGTGGTTCAAATAAAATACGCGAGTATGAGAAAAATTCAAATTTTGACATTTTATTGCGCGATTTTTGATTGTGAAATCGACACGATGGCATGAGGAATATTTATTCATTCACTGCTCTTTGAAATTACAATTTGCCTTCTTTTATTCACATTTTTTGGCTATAACTTTGTACTTTAATTGACGTGCAATAAAGGACTCATTCATATTGGAAAAGGGAGAGGAAATAATTTTTTTGCTATATAAAGGGACCAAAGTTAACAATTATATTCGTTTTTTAAATCACTAAAAATTTAGCTGAAATTTACTAGGATGTTTCCTTAAAAATGAATCACTTTTTTGTCACTTCATTTATATATAAAATTCTTCAATTCTACTCACGTTATTTACAAAAGGTAAAATGTATGTTATTACCACTATTTTTGAGCTGTTTTTAAGATGTATTTGATGAGTCATCAATATTCCTAAATATTTTTAATTCGACTCCAAATTTTTAGACAAAATTAAATTTTTTCAACTCAAAAGTTTAGAATGGATTTTCTCGAAAGTTTCTCATTAACAGAAATTATCTCATGTATTATAAATTAAGTTTCTGTTATGCACTTTAAAGAACAACAATCAGAATTCATTTATTTTTTTAGTTAAAAAGTTATGAGCAAGCAAAAATGTCGACTAAAAAATATTCACATTTACTAAATCGCTCATAACTCGTAAACTACTTGACTGATTGAAATGATTTATATACCAATCGATCGGTCTTAAAACAGACTACTAAATACAACACAGTAAAAATTTTTATGATAAACCATGAATTTCCATACAATTTTCAAAAATCTTTTGTTTACAAATGGCGAAATGTAACAAAACGAAATTTTGTCAATTTTTCTTTCGCTCAAATCTCTTCAATAATAATGTCTTAAACTCTTATACTATCCCAGTTAATTAAATTAGGTTGTATTCAAACGTTTTAAGTAGTAGATTTAGTTTAAGACATTATTATTGAAGAGATTTAACGAAAAGAAAAATTGACAAAATTTCGTTTGTTTACATTTCGCCATTTGTAAACAAAAGATTTTTGAAAATTGTATGGAAATTCATGGTTTATCATAAAAATTTTTACTGTGTTGTATTTAGTAGTCTGTTTTAAGACCGATCGATTGGTATATAAATCATTTCAATCAGTCAAGTAGTTTACGAGTTATGAGCGATTTAGTAAATGTGAATATTTTTTAGTCGACATTTTTGCTTGCTCATAACTTTTTAACTAAAAGAAATAAATGAATTCTGATTGTTGTTCTTTAAAGTGCATAACAGAAACTTAATTTATAATACATGAGATAATTTCTGTTAATGAGAAACTTTCGAGAAAATCCATTTCAAACTTTTGAGTTGAAAAAATTTAATTTTGTCTAAAAATTTGGAGTCGAATTAAAACTATTTAGAAATATTGATGACTCATCAAATACATCTTAAAAACTGCTCAATAATAGTAGTAATAACATACATTTTACCTTTTGTAAATAACGTGAGTAGAATTGAAGAATTTTATATATAAATGAAGTGACAAAAAAGTGATTCATTTTCAAGGAAACATCCTAGTAGATTTTATGCTACTAGTGACGAACTAACAAATTTTTGAAGAGAAAATTTTTAGTACAAAACATAAAATTTTAGTTTTATAGAAATTTTTTTTCAAAATTTATTTTATTTTCACAAATTTAATGTACACAAATTTTTTAATATTGCAAAAGTTTAGAACAGAAATTTTAATTTTTAGTACTAAATTTTAAGAACATAAAAATTTATAAATTAGGATTAAAATTTTTTCTTTCCTATCAAAAACTTGAAATTTTTACAAAATTATAACGAAATCTAACAAACTGCATCACTTAACATCTTCCACTTAATTGCTCTAGAGAAATACAATATTTTTTCTGTAACACGCATCTCTCCCAATATAAAAAAAGAAAGGAAGGAAGAAAAACACATAAATGCAAAAATAAATTTCGACCACAAATTGGGAAAAATTCAACTTCTTTTCTCTTTCTATCGAAATAGAATTGAGAGAGAGAAAGAATATTATACTGTCAGGAAATAGGCAAGTACGGGCACGGAAATAAAATAAAAGGGAAAAAATGTATTGCAGAAACGTATGATACCAATAAACAAGTCAATAACGTTAACGAGTGCTTCTCGTTTTTTTCTCCTTATAAATATATTTAGTCTTTGTTCGTGATCTTTTTTCAATACATAAACATACTCTATATATAGAGTGAGGAAATTCTTTTATCTTCTCGCTTCCAGGTTATATTTCACACATCTACAGCTAGTATAAAATGAGGTTTACATATATAACTGCTTCTGCATGGGTTTGATGTAAAACTTGCAATAAAATAAACAGCAAATTACTGCAAGCATTGAAAATTTATGTGAAAATCTTTAGATCGTTTGCTATAAGAGAATTTCAATAGTTTCGAGTTTTTAAAACGATGAAATTGCACTTACATGAACCAAAATTGCTTTTATAAAGATTTTTCAACAATGCATATAAAAAACTTTAAAGAAATGAAAACCCTCGACATGAATTTTTTCTTCGCCCTTTCTATGTCTTTTTGCTTCTTATTTTTTATCATTTTCTTTTTATTTTTTTGAAGCGCCAGCAAAATCAGTAGAATGAAATGCTATGGAAACAATAATAAGGATTTTTTCTTATCCGTTTCATTTTTTCCTTTTGAGCTAAAAATGTAAGTAAAGGAAGTGAAAGTAACTTGATTCAATCGAAATCCTATTTAATAGAACATCCAATAAAAAAAGATTTCATAAAACGGCATCACTGAATGAATCTTTTTCATAGCACTGTCAATGTTATTGTCATCAATTTCTTTCTTTTTATTTGATGCTATTCTATGAGGGAGAGAAGAAAATTTTTACTTTATGAATTCTTACTCCCGTCTTGAAGAGAAAACAATATGGAATAACGTTTATTTGTTGCTGTCCTCCCTACTTGTAGTTTTTCCTTTATACTTTGAAGATATGACAAGAAAGTAAAGAACAAGTTGAGGGAAGAAGGAAAAATGCAGTCATGTGAAGCGAATCGCATTTGACCCCAGTGACAAGGAAATGTTTAAGGAATGGAAACTTTGATGAACTTTGTAAAATTAAAAGGGAGAAAAAATTTTGAGAGAATTCACTAAAGGGATGAGAAGTTGGATTCAAAATTCTTAAATTTGATTTTCGTTATGAAAATTTTAAATAGTTTTAATGAAAGTTTACAAAAAATTGAACGAAGCATAATAAGGAATTTTTTAACGAAATCAAACAGATTACAAATTTAATTCGATTTTCAATAAGACGTTAAATTTCAATAAGAAAGTTTTAAAAGTATGAACATGTCAAACATGAAAGATCTTAAAATACCAAAAATTAATGAATATGTCAACAGTAAAAATCTTATCGAAATTAACGAACAATTTGTTTTAGTTAAATTTTCGTCAAAATTTTGTTAAAAACTTTTTTTTTCTTCATAATAAAATTTTTTTCCTAAAGTTGTCCATCCTTTCCTATAAAACAACGCACTTATTCTCAAAAGAAACTTCAAATCAAGCAAGCAGCAGGCACATCTTGCTCCCCTCTTGCAAAAAAAAATGAGTCACAGAAACTACTTGAAGCATCAAACCAGCGGAAAATTGTCGTAAAATTCATTTTACTGTGCAATAAATAAACCAGCTTGAGAAAAATGCTTTCTATCTCTATTTTGTGGACTATGATGAAATCGAAAAGCAATTCAAAATGAATTGATATATTAATGTTATTGCTACTGGTAGTGGATGTCATAAAAATAAAAATAAGAAAGAAAATCTTCTTAAATCTCCACACACAAGAGAGAGTTTAATTAAAAGTTACAATCTCAAAAAAAAATGAAAATATATAAGGGAAGAAAAAAAGAAGGACTATTGTGATCTTAGAAAAAAAGAAAGAAGGAACATCAAGGTGGTTCCAATTGAACGCGTTTTCCTTTCATGCCTTTTGCCCATTTATATTTTATGGATGGTGGAAACTAATAAAATTAATCATGAAATAAATATACGCTCAATAAATTAGAGGAAAGGAGCATGAAGGAGCTAAAGAAAAAAATCTAATGATTACGCATTTATGCGAGCATACAAAGAAAGAAAAAAGAAAAGCAGCACAAACCATCTTCCGCCTTTTCATTTTCAGATTAAGGTTATAAAGATTTTTTTTCTCTTCTCTTCTTTTTTATCATTCGGATCGGAATTCACGAATGAATGAATTAATATAAAATGACTCTGATTTCTTTCTTTTTTTACTCTAGAGCATACTTTTATTCAGAGTTGTTATGTACGAGGAGAGAAAAAAATATTATATAAGATTGTTATAAAATAACCAGAGTTGTTAAAGGCGAAAATAAAGGCGGCCTGTAAAAAAGGCACGCCTTTAAAAAAGGCCGCCTTTAATAAAAATTTCAAAGGCGGCCTTTTTTTAAAGGCGGCCTTTTTTAAAGGCGCGCTTTTTTGTTAAACTTTTTTGTTAAAAATGCTTTCTCTATAAGACAGCATTCCCTACTGCTTGTGCTGTCGGTAATTGCAAACGTTTTCAAAAAATATTTTGAAAGTTCTTGATTTACCTTTAAAATGATTAAAATATGTTAAGAAAATAGGTTTTTAAAGTTTGACTGCTTTTTGCTTGCCTTCAACTACAATAGAATTTAGAATTTTCTCTATGAAAATTTTTGAAATTTTAAATTTTTTCAAGTTAAAGTTTGACTGCTTTTTGCTTGCCTTCAACTACAATAGAATTTAGAATTTTCTCTATGAAAATTTTTGAAATTTTAAATTTTTTCAAGTGATCACGAATTAAGCTCAGAATTGCATTTAGACGCAATCTAAGGCCATTTTT
>CM031381.1:5993281-6194543 GCA_018290095.1 Polypedilum vanderplanki | reverse complement strand
ATCTAAGGCCATTTTTGAGCATTTTAAAATTTTAGAATTTTCTATGAAAATTTTTGAAATTTCAAATTTTTTTTAGTGATCACGAATTAAGCTCAGAATTGCATTTAGACGCAATCTAAGGCCATTTTTGGGTATTTTAAAATTTTAGAATTTTCTCTATGAAAATTTCTGAAATTTCAAATTTTTTTTAGTGATCACGAATTAAGCTCAGAATTGCATTTAGACGCAATCTAAGGCCATTTTTGGGNAGTGATCACGAATTAAGCTCAGAATTGCATTTAGACGTAATCTAAGGCCATTTTTGGGTATTTTAAAATTTTAGAATTTTCTCTATGAAAAATTTTGAAATTTTAAATTTTTTTTAGTGATCACGAATTAAGCTCAGAAAACATTAAAGCAGATTTTTTGAAGAAAAATAACGTTTCACACCTCTCACGTCTATTGCGATCAATGGCATGTGATGTAATTTTTTCGTACGGCTCTTTTTAGGTGCGTGCATGTTTTATGTGCCATACATATTTTCGCACATAACAACTCTGGTTTTATTCGAGATGATTATCGTTTTTTTCATCATGAAATGGAATGGAAATAATACATCTCAGAATTATGAGTTTTATTCTTATTTAATCACTGAAATAATGAGAATCAAAAAGAAATAAAACAAGAATTATTATAAATGTTCAATCATTGATAGTGTGTCAATAACGCAATTCACTTGTTAAAGACTGGAAGAATAAAAATTGAAGAACTTTAGAACTGATTGATTTTTATTATGAATTATCTGAAACTTTTCGCAACTGACTAAATCTTTATCAATAACAAAAAGTTTTCAATAAATATCTAAAACTACTTCTAACAAACCTAATAAAAAGATTTAATTTTCACATTTTTTATAATTTAAACTCTGTTCAAAACCTTGATCTTAATTCGATCTTTATTTTTTGATTAAGTTCAAATTTCAGTTGATCTTTGATATTGATCTTGTTTTTAAGATTTTAATTTTGAACTTGATCTGTAAAAATGAACTTAACTTCAAACTTGAACTTAAACTTATTATTTGCTTTCAACTTGATTTAAATATTTTTGAACTTGAGATTGATCTTAATAATTTATTTTACAATCTCTTCGAATGTAAATATTTTCTTATGTAAAAGTTTTAACTTTTGAATTTCTTATCACAATAAATCAATCAAGTTCTATTTGATCTTCAATTTTTCTTGAAATTTGAATTATATTCTTTAAACAAACATCAGACAAAATAAAAAGGATAATACATTTTTATATAAAATTCATGCTGAGTCAAATAAAAGCCTTTCAATCTCAGAGAACATTACCACAAAACATAATTTACGCTTGCAATCACCAAATAAAATTTAAAAATTCAACACAAAATCTTCAATTTGTGAACGAAACGAAACCCAATAATAATAAAGTAACGGACACAATAAATAGAGAAAGGCAGAAGGGAGAGACATGAGTAATCCCCATAAATCAGTAAATGAAAACGGCCTAATGATTGCTTTCTTCGTACCTTTTCAAGCGCAAATAAAGACACACGCACATATAGCAACATGTTAGGCAAGCACAACAGTGAAAGGGAAAGGGAAGAAAAAAACTTTTAACATTAATGCTACAGAGAGCAGAAAATGCCAAAAATTATTGGCAATAGAGAGTGAGAGAGAGAGTGAAAGTCCGTAATTGAGTAGGTGCGTTCAAATGAGAACGAGCTGCTGCTTCTACAACTTGTATTGTAATAACAAGAGAAAGAATGGGATGATTGGGTGAAGGCATAAATCAATGTGTGTTTAATTGTGCGAAAAAGCAAATATAAATGCGAAAGTGCCCTAATACATCAATTTTTGGAGCCATTAACTTTCTCAAACATGCCTCTGATGCTGATTTTTCTCTCATCTATTATCTTGTAGCAAAAAAGATTCCCTTTCTAATGAAACAGAGAGAATGAAGAATAAGAAAAAAGGGAAATTTTTTCTTCATTGATTGGGTTTTGTTGTGGAATTAATATATCGAGACCTTCAGTCATTTGCTTTTTCTTTGTTTTTATTGTTATTGGAAAATTTTAGAACAAAGAATATGCGTATTTTGTTAGACTAAGACACTTTTTATTTTGCTATTAGCTCAAAATTTTTGGAAAATTTCTAGGTTTCTAAATTCTAATTTCTAAAATTTTCATGTCTTCTTGGTTTTATAACTTTATTCTCTTGTTTTTAACGAAAGTTTTCAAATTCTAACTGGCTTTTTTAAAAAATTTTCAAATGTAAACAAAGAAAATTTTTGTAAACAAAAAATATAAACAAATGAAATCAAAACAAAAAAAAATAAAACTGTCAGATTGATATAAAAATTTATGAAATAACTCAATTACTCGCAAAAAATTTAAAAACTCATGTTGCACTATGGGGCAAAAATGAAAATTTTTGGATAAAAATCATTTTATTGTTTTAGTTGCTGTATTTTGGCTAGAAAAACATGAAAAAAATATTAAATCATTTTTAACATTAATGTGCCCAAAAATCACCCAAAATTAATTTTTAAAAATTTAAAATTTAATCATTAAAAAGCTTATTTCAAGACCTTTATAACGATATATTATAGTTGCATATTTGCTCAAAGTATATGAGCAAGCAAGCCTAAAGAAGAAGACCACCTTCCTAAAAATTTTCATACTATGTTCTTATTTCGCTTTTTGCAACCTCATATTTCGGTCAAATTACAAAAAAATTTCTGTTTTTTATAAATTTTGCCTAAAATTAAAAAAATACATTAAAATTTTATGCATTAAAATTATTTATGCACTCAAAAACCACAAAGAAATTGAAAAAGAACTGATTTTTTTTGTCAAAATTTTGTAATTTGAGGGGTCATAAAAAAAATATCGCAAAAGGTCAGCGAAATTTTAATTGTAGTCTTTAGCTTAGACCTATTAAGAAACAAATAAGTCAAAATTGCGCCAATCGACTTGCTATTTTGAGATTTTTTGATGTTTTTCTAAGTGTACATACTCAATTTTTTCAAAAAAAAATTGCATTCATTTGGCTATAACTTTGGCTATAATGATAATTCAAAAAAAATTTTGACTTTGATTATTTAGCTTATTATAAGACTTTTCTAACGGTGTATCATATGTATAATTTGATAATTTTAATACTCATTAGAGCCAAAAAACAAAGGATAGGTTCCAAAAATTGTAATTTTTCGATATGATAACACATTTTTGGCTCTTAAAATTGTAATTTTCATCAGAAAATTATAGTTTTACACTTTTTTGAAAGATTTTAAAATGCTCTATCAAAAAAAATTAATTTTAGTATTAAAAAGTTCAATTTGAGTCGATAGCGACCCATTAAACTCAAAAAATTACTAAAAATAGACTTTTTTGACATATTTCAAAGAGTTTGAACGATTTGCTTTTTAAAAAGGTCAATCAAATTTTTACATGAAATTCTAGATAAATGTTGAAATCAACATTTACAATAAAAAAATTTTGGATTTTATTTGCTATTTTGAGACTTTTGACGTTTTAAGAGCCCAAAAATGCATAAATTTTCCACATTTTTTCAAAAATTTCGCACTTTTTTGGCCATAATTTCTACAAATCTCAACCGATTTCAACAAAACAACTTGCAAATAAACAAATGAACCTATTACTATACAAAACCAAGAAAAAAAATTTTGAAAAAATATCATTTCGTTATGGCATAGTATGCCCAAAGGCAACTGTTCATACCCAGGAAAGACTGTTTGGAAATTTTTTTCAAAATTGCTTGAAACATTTTTAAAATGCTTAGAAATTATAAAATATGCAATAGAATTGAGTAATAACACGATATTTAACCTTAAAATATCACATTAGCACCATCAATATTTTGAAATATTTAATAAAAAATTTAAATTTTTCCTTAATTTGACTTCACTGTTATTAATTGAATTTCCCCTAAATACTCATTTTATTGCATATTTTATAATTTCTAAGCATTTCAAAGATGTTTCAAGCAATTTTGAAAAAAAATTCCAAACAGTCTTTCCTGGGTATGAACAGTTGCCTTGGGCATACTATGCCATAACGAAATGATATTTTTTCAAAATTTTTCTTGGTTTTGTATAGTAATAGGTTCATTTGTTTATTTGCAAGTTGTTTTGTTGAAATCGGTTGAGATTTGTAGAAATTATGGCCAAAAAAGTGCGAAATTTTTGAAAAAATGTGGAAAATTTATGCATTTTTGGGCTCTTAAAACGTCAAAAGTCTCAAAATAGCAAATAAAATCCAAAATTTTTTATTGTAAATGTTGATTTCAACATTTATCTAGAATTTCATGTAAAAATTTGATTGACCTTTTTAAAAAGCAAATCGTTCAAACTCTTTGAAATATGTCAAAAAAGTCTATTTTTAGTAATTTTTTGAGTTTAATGGGTCGCTATCGACTCAAATTGAACTTTTTAATACTAAAATTAATTTTTTTTGATAGAGCATTTTAAAATCTTTCAAAAAAGTGTAAAACTATAATTTTCTGATGAAAATTACAATTTTAAGAGCCAAAAATGTGTTATCATATCGAAAAATTACAATTTTTGGAACCTATCCTTTTGTTTTTTGGCTCTAATGAGTATTAAAATTATCAAAAATTATACATATGATACACCGTTAGAAAAGTCTTATAATAAGCTAAATAATCAAGTCAAAATTTTTTTTGAATTATCATTATAGCCAAAGTTATAGCCAAATGAATGCAATTTTTTTTGAAAAAATTGAGTATGTACACTTAGAAAAACATCAAAAAATCTCAAAATAGCAAGTCGATTGGCGCAATTTTGACTTATTTGTTTCTTAATAGGTCTAAGCTAAAGACTACAATTAAAATTTCGCTGACCTTTTGCGATATTTTTTTTTATGACCCCTCAAATTACAAAATTTTGACAAAAAAAATCAGTTCTTTTTCAATTTCTTTGTGGTTTTTGAGTGCATAAATAATTTTAATGCATAAAATTTTAATGTATTTTTTTAATTTTAGGCAAAATTTATAAAAAACAGAAATTTTTTTGTAATTTGACCGAAATATGAGGTTGCAAAAAGCGAAATAAGACAATAGTATGAAAATTTTTAGGAAGGTGGTCTTCTTCTTTAGGCTTGCTTGCTCATATACTTTGAGCAAATATGCAACTATAATATATTGTTATAAAGGTCTTGAAATAAGCTTTTTAATGATTAAAATTTTAAATTTTTAAAAATTAATTTTGGGTGATTTTTGGGCACATTAATGTTAAAAATTGATCAAAAAGCATGTTTTGGAGCCCAAAAAAGTCGAAATTTTGAAAAATATTTATTTTAATATTTTTTCCATGTTTTTCTAGCCAAAATACAGCAACTAAAACAATAAAATGATTTTTATCCAAAAATTTTCATTTTTGCCCCATAGTGATGTTGATTGACATAATTACAAATTTAAAACCTAGGAAGACTCCAAATCAACATTAAAGAATCATTTTAAAAATCTCAAACTTTACACTTTAATGTACAATTTAACCATAGTGTCAATGCCTTGAATTCCGTAAATAATAGTTAAATAAAGGAAAACTTCCTCTTTAAAGGGTTTAAAAATTTTCTTCTGGAATTTTTCTATTGATTTAATTTAAGTTGAATTGGAATTTTTATTACATTTAGTGAAAGAATCTTGAAGAAATTTTACAATTTGTAGTGATTTTGAAAAAAGTTTAATTCCTTAGGGACTCATTTGGGACAAAAATGAAATTCATGTGCTCATCCCTGATTATCATAAAAATCAAATTAAAAAACATCACTTGATATTCATAGGAAAAACTTTTCGTTTGCTCGTTAGCACTTATCATTCCCCTGTGTAAGTCTAAGTCTATCAAAGATTCAATTCTTTGTTAAAGTTGTCCAATATTATGAGGTGAGTGGAAAAGGTCTCGATAAGATCTTGTATATATTCTTTATTTGAACGATTGCAGAATACACAAAATAAGAACTCAAAAAAGGTCTTTCTAAAAATTTCATATAAAAAAAGGTGAGAAACGAAGGGAAAAATATATAATTTTTTCCACCTTTTATTCAGCAAGCAAAGTGAAGGACATTTAGTTGAATAAGGGAATAAAAACAGAAGGAATTTTAAATTGGTTTGCTAGCAGAGTGTGTGTGCCGAGATTAAATGAAATGAAGGGAAATAAATCAAAAGCGAGCAGTAAAAACCTTTAAATTCCACGTTTTTTTCTCTCGCGCATCTTTTTCTACCACCTCTTGGCCATATTTAATGCCCTTGTTACTCAGAAAAAAACTTTCCTTCTTTCGAATTCCTCAACTGAAATAAAAAAAAATTTGCCTTGTAGAAAAATGTAAACCCACGTATTGAACTCAAAACTCAATTATGACGCATTTCATTAAAGACTAACTGACCTCCACACCTTTTTAGCTAGTCCAGGCATGAAATGAAGAAATTTTTTCGTACTTTTTTATCGAAAATAAATTTGCATCAATTTTTCTTTTCTGTTTTGCATTTTTGTATCTGAGAGGAAATTTTTATCCAATCTTTTGCTGAAAGGAAAATATTTTTCATTCATGATGCTAAAAAGTTTTTTTTTCAGAAAAATTCATTGTTTTTAATTCATAAAGAAAAATTCTTTTTCGCTCGTTTTCATTTGTTATAAATATATTTTTCTTCCTTCTTTTTACAATTTCCTACAAAAGAGTAAAAGTAAAAGTTATAAAAAAGCATCATGTTTACAACAATATGAAGTAAAAAATTAGAGAGAACGAAAGGATGAAAATTACTTGTGTGGATTGACGGAAAATTATAATTAAAATTCTAAATAATTAAATTAAACAAATTTTTTCTAAATTTTGTCAAACGTTTACAAAATATTCATTAAATTTAACATCTTTCAATAAGTTTTCAAAATATTTTTTTTTAAATTTCGTTAAATTTCAAAAATATACGTTAAATATTCGGTTAAAAGAAAATTATTAATAGGTAACTTTTAGGTTTAAATTTTTTTGCTCCATTAAATTATTCCTTAATTTTTGAGTCTTTTTCTACAATTTTTAAAAGTTTTCGTCTCCCTTCTGTAAAAAGAAATAAAAACAATGAATTCTTAAACACAATAAAAAAGTTGAAAAAAATTGTAACAAATTCTAAAGGCGCGAAAAAACTTTGTGAAAGGTTGAATTTTACATACTAAATGAGCATATTCAAGAAATCTTCATTATTTGATTTTTCAATTTAATTTTTTTTCTCACTTTTGTTCAATCAATCAAATTCAAACAAATGAAAATCGACTCCAAAGACAGAAAGCAAAAAAAAATATTTATCACCTGTCGAGGACTGTGTGAATATCAAAAACTGACAATAAAAAAGGGAGAACGAAAACACCGCATTTTAAAGGGAAAAACAATTGTTCTCTTTTCCACGCGAGTGAATGAAAGAATTATTCTCGTTGTCGTGATGATGATGCTTCTTGTGTGTGAATGATATGCAAAAGAAGAATAGAATATAAAAATTTATTGTCAATGGAAGAAAAAACTTTTGAATTTTTTATTTTATGTTTTCAGAATTCACAGCTGAATGTCTTTTAAATGCAATGCAGGAATGAAAATATTTTTCAGCAAATATAAGAATTGAAAATAAAATTAATTCTTTTACTAGTGTTTGAAAGTTTCATCATTTTATTTAAATTAAGGTAAATGTAATTAATTTATTTAGATCAGTGTTGGTAAGATGGTTTGAAAATCTTGTTTATACAGTCTAGTTGTCAAAAAACTAAATGCCGATCAAAAACTACTGCCAACTCTGAATTAAATTGATAAAAATTTTATCAAATTAAAGGATTTTCCCATTAAGCATTTTTACTCACTCATTCAATCGTATATAAGTACAAAATGTAGGTATAAAAATAAAAATTTAATTCAGAGAATCATTAATCTCGTAAAGTACTAATTATGATAATTGAATGAATCATCATTCAATGAAACTGAACAGAGCAAAGAAAAGGAAATTTCAAGATGAAGATATATCTTAATTTTAAGAAGAATTTCAACAGAAATTTTCTAGAAAGATGATAAGTATACAGTTTGTTTATCAAGATTATGACACTGTAATGTAGTATTTTATTGAGGTCTCATTAGAGAATTTTCACTTTCAAAATTGATAAACAATTCCAAACAGGAATAATAAATTTAACGACTTTCTTAATTTAACGAAGTTCGTTAAATTTTTAACGATTTTTTTTAAATTTTCTTATATATGAAAAATAAAAATTGATTGTTTCTTTCATTTTTATCCCTTGTCAAAAAATTCTAATGACAATAATTCATCCTTACTTCACTGTGTACATAAAATATTAACATTATATTTTAAAGGAAGCGGCTGTAAGTAAAAGAAGAAGTGTTGATAGAACTCAGAACAACTCGGTGGTAACAGAACTCAATTATTTCTCAAATATTGACAATACGACAATCTCTTGAATTCTGTCGCCTGTAAAATGGAAAATTAATTTAATTTGTTCGCATAAAGTTTTCATTTTTTACTTTTTTCTGTCTCTTATTCAGAAGATGCCATTAATAGCAGTGAATTTCATAGCAACGACTAAAAGATGAGATTTATGAACATCGTTTTTATTTTAATTTTTATTTATAGATCCTTTTGTGTTTGCTGTTGTGTTTTTATCGCATTTTCAGCATTCCTTCCACCCGCTATTTATTGTATTCCTCATCACGACTCCCCTTGAACTGCTTTTTCTCTCTCTTTATGTTTTTAAAGGCCATTTAATCATTTAATTGTTGTGATTTATGGATGCATTCTATTCTCGTCTTTTTTGCTTCTTTCTATGCTGCTTGCTTTTTTTGCTATCGCATTTTTCATAAATTTTTGAAGTGCGAGTCAGCATGAAGCAGTGTGGCATTGTATGTTGAAAACAAAAGAGCAAAACGAGCAAAAAAAGAATGAAAATGGATATAAAAAGTGGTGAGCTCTCTGTGAGGTGCCAGACAGCTTTTGGGTCCAGTCGAAGTGAAGAAAAAAAGAATTTTTTTGTTTTGTTTTCTTTCTGCAAGAAATTTTCGGAACATTGGATGTAGAATGATTTTGACCAAAAATATTAAAATAATAGATCAAAATTACTTGTTTTTCCAAACTTTGATCAATTGAATTTATAATGATAAATCAATCTACATAAAAAAAAGTTTTTAAATTTCTACAATAGTGTAAAAGATTCTACAAGTTAATAAAAATTTCTACAATATTGTAGATTTTCTTTACAAGTTTTATACAAGTCTGTAAATTTGTAGATTATATTTTTGAAAAATCTTCTACAATTTTTACATTGATGTAGATTTATCTAAAATTTAACGAGTTTTTTAAATTTTCGTCCCAGACGTTTGAATATTTTCCATATTTAAAATCAAAATGTGCCGAAAGTCTTTTAAAAATAAAAAATATTAGATTTTTTTTGACATACAATAGCGGTTTTCTGCTTAGTCCATAAATTTTTCATTGAAAAGGCATCATGCTGACTTGACTTGGTTTTCTCCTTGTAGAAAGTTTTTTTCAAAATCATTGTGTAAAGAAATGAAAAGAAGAGCGGATAATGGATTAATGGGTTTATGTGCATGGTCGATGTCGACAGAAAAGTTTTTGGTGTTTCCACACAACATGTAGAAATGTTAAAAGTTGTTTTGTTATTGCCAACATGTTGATTTTTCAAAGTTGACTCATTGCAATCGAAAGATTTTCAGATTCCATTTTTGAGATTAACTTTTTTCCAGTTAAATAGTATTGTACAAACCACTATAACAACAGCAAATGGAAAAGTTGTTTTCATTCAATTTTCTTCTTCCTCAAACTGCAGTGGTTTCCATCACAAAATCATTGCATGAAATCTCAATTCCGCAATCTTTTTGTCTCCTAAATGTCCTTTCTAAAAATGTCAAATCATTCATCCGATCAAAATTGAAACTAAATTTATTCTTCTACTTGTTATTTTTACCCAAATGACAAAAAATTATAATCCACTGCACAAGAGACAAAATATAATAAATTTTCATGCTGTTATGCGTATAAAAATTTTCTGTCTGGTAATGAAAGAGGGGACAAATTTTCAATGTGCAAAAATTACAGATTTAAGTAGGAGGGAGAGAAAAATAAAGTAATCGGGAATTATAGGTTTGGTAGAAGAAAAAAAGATTTTTTGAGCCGATTGAAAGGATTAAATATGGAAGTCAATTTTATTTTCATAATCAGATAAGAAGAAATTTTATATTTTTTCTCAAAAAATAAATAAACAAATCAAGTTGAATTATTTTTTGAAAAAGGGGAAAAAGAACTGTAGTGGAAGAAATTGATGAAACAGATTTCGGTAAATTTTATATAAAAAATATTTAAACATAGTTTTTGACTTCTAAAATACAGGAAAATTTGAAACTGCAATCATCGAATGTTGTGGCAAAATATGGATTAAACTTTTCAAACTTTGTAATAATAATTTTTTAAAAAAAATATTTAACGAAACTTTAGCGAAATTTTTTCGTTAAGCAAAAAAAATAAAATTTTATTTAATTTTAGTGAAAAATTTAAAAACTTTTTACTTAACTAAAAAGTTTTGTCATAAAAATTTATTTTCCCCTGTTTTTAAATTCTCTTACTATCATAAAATCTTCTTATACTTAAATTTAATTCCAGATCCATTCAATCTGTTCACATAAAAATCTTTATGTTGATATCTTTTTTGAACCAGCAATCAACTCCACCCACCTACGATCAACTTCATATTACTCATTAAATTCATTCTATCTACTTACACATAAATTCATTTTCTTTTCTTTTTCGTATGACTCATGCATAAGTAATCAATATCAGGAAATCACCCTAAAAATAAAGAAAATAAAAAGATTATTTTCTGTATTTATCCATTTGCGTGATTCTACATATAGTATGTGCAGTCTATATAAATTATACATTGCGAAACATGAATTTTGATTAGAAAAATGTAACACATAATTGAATTATTCTCAAGCAAAGATAAATTTACAAAAAAAACTTTTAATGCGTTTAAGAAACTTTTTCTCCCTAGCTATAATTCTACGCTTCGACACCACAAGAGTAGATTTAAGTAATTTGATTCTATTCGTATACATTTAATGCTGTGGAAATTTTTAAATAGAAAGAGGCATAAAAACATGCTTTTGTGGTTACCAGGGATTGTTTTTATGCTATGCAGTTGCAGATTATGTGAGTTATAAACAAAACATGTGTGCATATTCGTTGTTATGTATCATTTGAAAGCCTTGGGAGTAATTAACATGGAAGCTCTTTTATGGAGAGAGGAAAAATTATAAAGATGAATGTTTTTATGTTTTCCACAACAACACAAGCCACATCATAAATGAACTCATACGCTTCTACTGCTATTGCTTGCTTTTACTCTCTTTTCCTCATAACCACAGAAAGTGATTTAATCTCGGAAGCCACTTATCTCTTTTCGCATTGTTACTTTCCATCAGCATTCATACTTTTATCATCGACGCTTCATTAAGAATGATACATTTCTCCACACCACACATTCATGCCTAATGTTTTTACCAAAATGTACTAAAATTCAAGAAATAATGAGTCATTTTTATTTTTAACGGTTGAATTGAATTTTACTGGACAGAATTATTTAACGAAAAATTATTTAGGAAAATTTTAACGAACGAAATATTTATTTAAATTTTGTTAGAGATTTTAAAGAACTAATTGTTAAAAAAAAATTCGATATTTCTAACGAAAGAAAATTACGAAAAAAAGAATGAATTTAACGAAATAATCGACGAAAGTTCTTAACGAAAAAACTTTTTTGTAAAATTTTTAATGAAAATAATTCAGTTTGAGAAACTTAACGAAGAAATTTTAAAACGAAAGTATTATTTTTGAATGAACATGACAAATTTTTCAAAAAAGTAAATTGAAAGTACAATCAAAACCAAGTAAAGTAAATTTCTAAAAAGGACAACATTCTTCTATTATTTCTTAACCAACTGTAAATTAGTAAGAAATGGAGAAAACAATTTACGCGAAATTTCTTTTCACATTTAATTGCAATGCCATTAATGCTTTCCTTCTTCTTCTTTTATTTTACTATCTCTTTTTACATCTATCTATCTGCGTGAAATAAAGTACAAACAATTTTAGTAGCAAAAAAAGATAAAGAAATAATTTCTCTCTGTACGTCAAGTAATTAAAAAAATCTCAAATGAATAATTTTTACCATTTTTCTACGGTTAAGGAAAAGAAATTTCTTTCAACTACCTCCAAAAGTGCACTTGAGAAAGAAGAAGAAGACAAATTATGACTTTTGCACGTTCACAAAAAAATTGTGATTTTTCTCATTCTCACAGTATGATAAAATTATTCTTGGTTTTTATTTTGATTAATTGTCTTAAAGACTTTTTAAAAAGTAGAAGTTGCTGTTAGTTTTAGGAAGTTGACTTTATAAGCATTGCTTTTTGATGTTTTTGGCAAGCATGCAAAGTGGCTTGTTAAAAGGATTTTCTCTTATACTGTTGAGTTTGATTTCTATTTAAGGTAAATTTTCAATAGACAAAGTTCATTGACGTTACAGAAAGAATATTTCCATAGTTTTCATTCAACATCATCAAAAATTCATCGTTGCTTTCAACTCTTTCAGAAATGACAGACAGAGGAAATTTTTCAGCATAAAAATTGCTATTTCATCACAATTGAAATTCTTTTCATCTTCATATGAAATTGTAGAATTTCATAGTGTCTGAAGACATAAATTGCATTCTTTGCTATTTTACCTGCTTTTGTAAAAGCATTTATGAATTCTAAGAATTTTTTACTTTGATATTTTGATGTTTAAATATCAAATTTTCTTTCCTTTGCTATCCATTTGATTTTATTTCTGTCATTTTTATTTATAAACTAAAAAGAAATGATAAATTTCTATAAAAAAATATTAAAATACCAACTCGATATGTTCTCAAAGATAAAATATTTCATCATTCAGTCTCAATTTTATTTTAATAATGAAAAATTCCTAGCAATTTCACAAAGAATTTCAAAACCTCACACATATTCGCATACGTGCATTTAAATATTCCAATTTATTTTACACCCAATTCACACTCTTGAGTTCAACATGTTTCTTTCTTATTCACACAGTAGGGTGCTCGTTTTTTTGGCAGAAAAAAGAAGATTTTTTTTTGGCAAGCATTCACGTTCACCACGGAAGAAATTAATTCGGATCATTAAAATTTAAAACTCGAGTACGTGAATCATTAGCTTCATGACTTAAAACGAATATAGAAAGAAAAGGCAAAGAATGTCATTTTTCGAAACATTAATCCTCTCCTTTTTCATGTGGCTACCACCGTTGCTTCATCACATTCCTTTCAATTGTATTGCAACCTTAAAAGTTGAATATTGTTATGGGGAAACTTCTTCCTTCTTCATTTTTAAATTCTTGTTCTTTCCTGGGTTTTTTATGACATCACGAAACATCGGATGGCAGACGAAGGCAGACAAAGGCAAAAGAAAATTTTTAAAGATTTGCATCACGTATTTTATTTCATCCTAGTAATTGCACTTTGAAAACATTTTCTTTCACTCTTCGCTTCGGCGAAGGATTTTTTGGTGGAGATTTTTTAGTGAAAAGTTTTTTGGTGGAGATTTTTTTGTGGAAAGTTTTTTGGTGGAGATTTTTTGGTGGAAAGTTTTCTGGTGGAAGGATATTTTGCTGGAAGACTTTTTGATGGAAATTCTAATTTTTTTCAAGAATCACAAAATGTTTTCTAGAGAAACTATTATTATACTGAAATTTAAGACTAAAAATAAAAAAGAATGGTCAGAATTTTATTAGAGCTCATTTAGAATTTCAAAAAAATTGTTACGGAGCAATGTGAAATAATTTAACTTCTAAACTAATTGTTGAATTCTACCAGAATTAAAGTAACCAACGATAACTCCACTATAAAGAGCAGATAAGATTTTAAGTTGGCATTCTGCCAGACTTTGAGATGTCCGCCGATAGCTTAGTGGTAAGAGCATCTGACCGGAATTCAGAGGACGCGGATTCGAATCCCGCTCGGACAAGACATGTCAAAGTGTCTCTTTTCTGCTCGGTTTCTAATACTAATAACAACTATCTAAACTACCTACGGTTATGTTTTCTTCTTTGAGCTATTGATTTCAAAATCAACTGTATTTTTAACTTGATCTGCTTTCTTTTTCTTTTATTATTTCATGCGATGAGAATACAATAAACTTAACATGATATTAAAAATTTTTAGAATGCACAATATACAAACCTAATACATCACCATAAGCGTGACTATTTTAGTGATTAACTAAAGAACCGAGAGAACTGAAACAGAAGGGGCTTTAAATTAAGTTGTTGTCGAAACTTCATCATTTTTTGTGATTCAATTGAAATTGCTTTATCTGGACACCATTAAACTCCAAATGAATATACTTTTGGAATTTACCTTCTATGAGTTTAAAAACTTCAGAGTTAATTCTGTCTTTTTTGATGTGAGAGAGCAAAGCCAATGATTTTAATATAATTAAAAGAAAGTTCTGTTATTACAATATAATTCAAGGTTAAAACATATAACTTATTTGACTGTTTATTTCTGCATAAGTCAACATAACTTGCTTAAACAAACGTGGGGCTATCCGAAAAACGCAATCAACGAACATCTGAGAACAGCGAGTTACTTTAGTAGCCATTGCGAAATGCAAAGTACAGTTGCATTTATTTTAAATATTGAACCAATCAGTTTACCAGTAATTTTACAGCAACCATTTTTTCCAGAAGAGCATTTAAAAATACCACACTCCGTTTTTCTTTGATCCATTTATCACATAAAAGCACTTGTCAATTGAAAATATATTCTTCTCCTTTCCCAAATTGAGTTTTATGAATTCGAAATTTTTATCTTCATCTAAAAACAATTTATTCAAATACAATTAAAATCAATACTATGAAAATGCAAAAAAACATACCCCAGTTATAGCTTTCATTAAAGAAGACATTTTAATAAAATTTAACTTAATAACATAAATTCTAAAAATCACTTAAATGTTTAAAAATATGGAGCGCGTTCAAAAACCGAATTAAATCAAAAAACCTTTCATTAGAAAATTTTCCATCAAAAATTTTCCACCAGAAAAAATTCCAGCAAAAAACTTTCCACTAAAAAACTTTCAGTAAAAAATTTCCACCAAAAAATCCATGAGTCACTTTCCATCAAAAAACCTTCCACTAAAAAGTTTTCCATCAGAAAACTTTCCACCAAAATACCTTTTACCTTCGCTTCTCATGCATGATGTTCTGTATGTCCTTTTATTAAAGAAAATACACATGGTACTACCATGTAAAATTGTTTTGAAATGAAATAAGGGAATGAAACTTTGATTAGTTTTGAGTTAGAAATTTCTGGCTCATATTGAAAGAATGTTTTAGGAATTTAAAAAAAGTTCACTTTTTGGTATAATTGCTTCTAAAATTAAAAATCATTCTAATGAAACTTAAATTGATTTAATTTTTAAAAATAATAACAAATGATTGTTTACAAACCTCAAACTTAAACAAATACAAAGAATGTAAACAAAGAATTTAAAAATTTGAAAAAATAACGAAATTTTGAAACTAAGCTTCCTATCCTTAATCTTAAATACTCTAACTTGCCATAATAGACGTGATTTCAACTAAAAATAAAAAAACTTATGAAGAAGGAGGAGAAGCAATTGAATAGTTATTTAATGTTTCATGTAATATGCATAAGTGTCAATTCAACAAATGTTTTAAAAACAGTTTAGAGTGAAAAAAAATCGTGACAAATGCGTAACTAATTGATTGTATGTAGCAGTAGTAAAAAAGTGGGAAAATGTCAATTTAATTGCACATTCGTGTCAGATAAAAAAGACCTTTGTGCATTCCCACATAATGAAGATTATTGGGTAAAATTTTTAACTCGCACCTACTGTGACTCTCGTTTTACCCTCACTTTTTTCATAATTTAATCACTTGTATGTTTGTATACAGAACATGCAATAAAAATTGATAGTAATTGCTACTTTTATTAATAACAAACACACATACACACACAACATGACATTAAAATTAATTAAAATCCTTTTTTCCTCTCAGCACGTTTGACAGAAGTAAAAAGTGAATAAACGAAATGAATTGAAAATTATTATTGATTGTTAAATTTTTTTGATAAAAATAATTAATTGAAATTTAATGTTAAAAAAATTTAATTAATAAATTCGAATTGATGTCAATCATTAAGATTGAATTTTAATTGAAATATGAACTCATTTGATGTGGATGACTTAAAAATTATAATGAAAATTACAAACAAATTTTTTAACTGAAAATATTTAATGTTTACATTTCAAAATATTTCCTAAAAATATAAAAATTTCTACATTTATAAAAAATTCTCTATGCACGTGAAAATCCTTTATTTTTTCACATTAAATTTTGCAAAAAACCTTCAAAATGTAAATTTTCAAAAGGTATCTTCTTTTCTACATTAATAGATCTCTCTCAACCACATCAAAGTTAAAAAATTTAATCATTTTTCTCCCTCGAACCGCAAACTCAAACATATGAGCATTTTCTCAACAAAAAAATTCACTTCTTGCTCAAACATAACACACGAGGCATCATTTTATTGACGATAGAAAATATTTATTTATACAAAACCCATTTCTATAGGAATAAAGAGTATGAGGATTACTTTTTCTATATATACGGCCCCAATCTACTTAGCCTCTTAAAGAAGACGAAAAAGAAACGGAAAGGAAAAAGGAAAATAGAGAGAGAGAGAAATGATAAACACCAGACATTATCTTTTTATGAAATAAAGCATTTAGGTGGTGATGGGAAGAAGAAAATAGAGGAAAGAGGAAGAAATTCCATTTCATACACTGAATATCGAAAGGGGAAAATAACTTTGACACTTTTTGCAAGTTCTATCATTTTTAAAAAATATAAAAATTAAAATTATCTATTGTTTTTAACAGTAATTTATCTAGTTTAATTATTTTGTTATTTTCATTACTTTGTTTTCATCAGATATGAGTTTCGTTAAAATACTTAATTATATTTCGTTAAACATTTTATTTAAGTTTCGTTAAGTTTTCTTCATCAAATATTTTATTTTCGTTAAATTTTTCAAAACGAAACTTTTTTTAAACTTTTAAAATTTTGTTTTTCTTCTATAGACATTTTTCCCCTTTATCGAATATTGTTAGTGTGTGAAATGTATGTGTGAGAAAAACACATATCAAAAAAATGTAGATGAATTGAAGAAGAGAAGTGAGGAAAAATCATATAGCAAAAGTAAAAAATCAATAATGCCTAAGGGAGCGATAAAGTTAAAGCAGAGAAGAGCAAAAAACCAAACTCACGGCTTTACTATATACATATTGAAAATGCGAACTGTGTATATTGGGAAAATTAAGTTGTTTCTCGAATCCTTTTTTTATACTGTTCGATACAAAAACAAAAACGAAGAAGAAAAGAAAGGAGTGAAAGAGAAACTGGCAATACGATATGCTTCAGTGCGAGATTCCTTGACAGCCATGTAGCGTTATGGCATTGGAATCGAGTCCCAGGTATGGCAGCAAAAAATAGCGGTTCACCGTCATTATATATCCTTGTCAAGTTGTTTTTCTCTTTTTTTTTTTGTATCCCCAAAAAAAAGTTTTTCTCGCATTTTATTATTTTCATTGCTTCTTCCGTTTCCTTCTGTTTATGCTTCGTTTAGATTTAAAATTGAATGTGAAAGTTTTATAACAATCTCGCTTATTTGTGTTTGAATCTAGAGACAAGGTTGTAAAGTAACTGAAAAAAAAGGTAAAAATATGGATAACTTGTCAAAAATGTAACTTTAAATTTTTAAAATCGTTAAATTTAAACAATTTTTAAATTGGTATTGCATTCTAATTTTAAATTGTAATTAACCGTTAGTACTATAAATTAATATCAAATTATGATAAACCTTTAAATTTAGACAATTTTTCAAAATTAAAAAAACCGTTGAAATAAGAAAATTCTCATTAGTTTCTTGAACTAAAAAAGTTGTATTTTAAAAATTATCTTTTGTTATTTAGAGTGACATTTTGTCATGAAAAAATCATTTGAGTCTATTGTAAAGAAATTTCCCTCACATTTTGTTGAACCATAACGACTAACGACTGCAGTTCTATAAAACTAAAACAGAACATAGAAAAACTTTTTTTCTCAAACATTTAACCAATTTACCCCAAAAAGCAATCAATTCTAACCAACCTCCATTATCATAATTTTTTGCTTCAAGTGTTTACTTCGCACTAATGGTTTTTATCTGCAACTAGCAACTAACAGCCAAAGCCAACAAAACTTCATTTCCTATTTCCGTTTTCACTCAAGTTCGCTCAAATTACTCGAAGGAATGTGTCAGAGAAAAGACAGAGAGTTATTTACATGATTTATTCATCACTTTCTCGGGTTGATGTCACACGATTCTGTTTTTCTTTAAGGCTCGCATTGCTACGATGCGTGACGATATTAAATTTGTTAGAACATGCTCGAAAGGTTTATTATCATTTCCTCATTGGGTTTAGCTTTAGCCATGTATGATATGTAAATTTATTTATTTGTTTAACGTGACATGGAGAGAATAATGAGCTTTAATTGCCAATGATTTAAGCTTAAATTCAAGGTTTGCAAACGTTTTGATTAGATAGCATTTTTAATTACTTTTTTGAATTTTTTTAGTCTTTTTTGAATTAAAATTAAATTGCATAACTATGAATCAAGGTATTTACAGAAATTTTATAATTTTATAGTTGATTAAAGATAAAAATTTCCATTTTTACTTTTCTGTTTACAAATTTTTATTCTTAAACTTGTCGTTAAAAATTTGAGTTTTAAAAGTTTGCTTTTGCTATTTATCAATTTAAACAAACTGTATTTGATCATTTGGTATAATTTCTTCAAATAAAGCTAATAAGAAGACTTTAAAAGTTTGTAAACAAAAGGAATCAAGTTTATAAACAAAAATTTTTACTTTATAGAATTCTCAAACCTAGAAAAACATTCATGTCGATCAACTAAGCTATTTCACTTTCGTTTATCGTTTTAAAAAAGTTTTAGCAACATATACTCAAGAGATAGAATGAAACAATGAAGCCATAAAAAGACAAAAGCATAATAAATCTTTAAAAAAGAGAGTGAGCGATAAATTCAAGTATGCCAGAGTAGTTATCCATCATGAGACTCTTATACAATCAAGAAAAGGAAAATAAACGCAATAAACGATGTTATTAAGCAACCCTTCATCATACAACTCACAGAGATTTACAATTTTCTTTGAATAATAAATTCAATTCATTTTAAGAAAGGCAGCAAAAAAGAAATTTTTGTGGGTGATAAAATCCTATCAGGAAAGTCATTAAATGAAGACATAATGGTGTAGAGGCATGTAATGTGTATTGTGTTTATTGTTTTCAAGCGAAAGTTGTTTACTTATTTTTATTGACAAAACAAAAAGCAGAAAATGAAAGATTGAGAAAGAGCTGCAAGCAAAGTATGGACTTTAATGATATTCGAAAGAGTAAATCATGATTCGGAAGTTTGTCGATTAATATTAAACAGTGTTTGTGACATCGAGTGGATATTTAGACATTCTCAGGAAGTGTACTGACATCTAACATTAATTGAACGAACCAAAAGAAAAATTATGAATTTTTCCGAATCATGAAATGATAAATAAAAGAAAGTAGAACAAGAAATCACATTTAAACTTTTAACTGCTCAAGTTTACGACTTTAAATATGATTTCTGCTCCACTTACTAGGATTGTTTATGCAAAGAAAAATCATCAAAACAAAAACATACAGTAAACAGCAAAAAAGCTATTGAAACTTTTAACTTACTCTGCAGGCACTTACACAAATAGCTCAATTTATCTGATTAAATAACACAAATTTATTGTTTCACACTAGAAAATCTATTAAATAAATCAAATAAAACAGATAATGGATATTAAATATCATTTGAAAATTTCAATTCAATTCACGTTAAATTAATTATTGCAACAAAAATAACAGAATAAATGCCATTGTCATATGACAGTGTATGACGGAAGCAAAAGGAAATTATTTATGGAAAATTTTATTCCCATTTGATTTATCATGATAGCAAAAAATATCCGCTTGTCTTTCTCGTCGTATGTGTGTTTTTTTTTTGCAATGCCGTAAAACATCGACTTTTATTAATAACGGTCATTTGTGAAATTTCAATTTTCATGTAGTAAAACGAGTTTTTAAACAAAATTTTTTAATAAAAAGTTTTTCTTTCTTTTATGGATTAAAAAGCAGAATTTACTTTGCAAACTTCTGTTTTTTGCTATAATTTACAATTGTAAAATTGTGTAAATCAATTGCATTATGATTATATTGATTCTAAAAATGAGAATTCTGTAATAAAAAGCTTTAATCACCACAGATTTGCAAATGTAAACAAAAAGTTTTTAAAACTCAATTTTTATAAAGATCTTGCAAAATCTCCTTATAATTTACTAAAAAATATCTGATTTAGCAATTTTCAGAACTAATTAAACTAACAGAATAACTTATAATTGAAATTTACCCAATCATATTAAAATTTATCATAATTTTCAAATTATAAAATGTTTTCAATCGAAGTGCATTATTCTTGATTTTCAATCTCACTCACATTTTTCAATTACCAACGTTGTTCCGTTTAAATAAAATTTGCATTACTAAAAATTTATATATAAAAAATGATTGTTGCAATTTAATTTCATTAACTCATGAACGAACCTTTGCCCAAGCTAAGAGCAATTTATCAAATACATACAAAGAGGGCTAAAATTCCTGATCTCATTTATTACCATGGTATTATCAGGACATGGTGCATGAACACAAAATTATTATTAGCAATCCAGCCATAGTTTTTGATTTCTCTCTTTATTTCGACTTTGTCGAGCGTGAAGCTACAAATGTATGCGAAATAATTTTTTTCTATCCACCATCCGTCTGTAATGCCGGATGGTCGGTTTTGTGAAAATAATTTTATATTTTGAACTACGGGGCAGTTAAAAATATATAATGTTTGCTAGTGCCCACATTCACTAACCGAAAAATATTGAGCGAAGAGATCACAAAAAATGTTGTTCATGCAACGATAAAATTACAATAGCTGGCAATAAATATTCATTGACTGCCCCTTTTTTTCGGTCGCCACGTAAAATTTATTCATTGATTTTCATTTTACTCGTTTTCTTTTTATTTTCTTTCCTCAAACTCCTCTCATTGCTTTTTCTTGAACAAACCGAAAAATAGATAATAAATTTTATTCCCTTTTTCTTTCTCTAAATTGATGGATCTTTGGTATCCTTTTTCCTTTCTCTCTTCTTTCAATAACCATAACAATGATGATGGTTTGTTTGTTTGTTGTTATTGTGTTGCTTTTATAGGCAATACATTAGTCTTTTGGGAATATCTATTAACATTTTTTTAAATTGAATTTTTTTTAGCTTGACTATCCTAACTAGGTTTTAATGAGATTATTATTGAGTATTTCTTTATTTTCGAGAAAGTTTTAATATGAAACAAATCGACTACCGTCTTCCCTGGAATATAAGGACCGGTACTTGTATTCGAATTGACCAAAATTGAAAATGTTTCCGAAAATCTGACATTTTCTTCAAATAGAAGGACCTTCAAATATAAGGACCACTTTTAAAAAAACCGTTAAAAAATGATAATTTTTGTTTGTAATTTTTAAAATTTACCAATTTTTTTGAAAAATTTTAAGACGTTTTGAAAATTTTCAAGTTTTTCAAAATTTCATTTTTTGATTCAAATATAAGAACCGGACCTTTTAACCGGTGGTCCTTATGTTCGAATACAAGGACCGGTCCTTATATTCGAGGGAAGACGGTAGTAAGCCAGAGTCATAAATAGTCAAAGACTTTCTTATCAACTTTTAATTAAATGGAATAAGTCAGGAAAATTGATTTGTTTACATTTTTATCCATCAAAATTTTCATAAAAAAACAGAAAATTTATTAGTTTCACTAAACTGTCCAATTTAATTACTACTGTCTTTTAAATAGAACCAAAAAGTTTTGATTTAATTCCAAATTTATTAAGCTAGACTTACATAATTACCCAAACAATATTCAATTAACATTTCAACTTTTCATACAGAAAGGTTCAAAAATCAATTAAGTACAAAACTATCATATATTTTATGTCATATACAAAAAAGTACACCCCTGTTGCTTCATCATCCTTTTCTCTTTCATCACTGTTGCTGATGTCTGCCTGCCTTCTGCATATAAAAAAGAGATAGATTTTCCTTTTGATGTCCGAGCAAAACTTTTTCATTCATCAGAGGGTTCACTCTCATTTTTATGTTGCCTATTGCTTTCTGCTGTGGGTTATCTCTCTATATTGCTTTTTTGCCTTAGCACAATAAATTTATAATACACAATACATGGTATAGCATCATAACGAACAATATAAAGCATTGATTATTAGATTAAAAGGCCTAGAATTTTTTCCTCAATGTGTGTGTGTGTGTACTGAAGCTCACTGGACAAAGGCAGGAAAAAAGAAGATAAAAAATTGTGATGATAAATCTCATTATCCATATTTTTTCATGAAAAAATAATAACTCCTCGATTTAATTCAATTATCTTTCTCACTCTGCTTTGCTCTGACTGAAAGTTTTCATATCCTGAATGGATCAACAAAAAAGTATTATTAATGTAGATTTAATACCTCACATTTAATATTTCATGATGAAAATTGGTCGACTATGACATGGATTTATCACCATTTTTAATCGAATTACATTAAATATTGTAGTCATCCGTCTGCTCACCTGACACACAAATAAAAAAAATTTGAACCTCAATCAATTTTAAAACTATTTTCCTTCCTTTCTTTCTTTGTGCCTTATTAATCTTATAATGCGAATTAGTTGAGTAAACACATGCATAAAAGAAAAGAAAGAAGCAAGAACAAGAAAAGGGTGCCAGATTGTTATGAAAACAGCACACCTGATCAACATTCAACCTTTATTACTTGTAATTTTTTAGAACTGAACATTTTCTTTCTGCTTTTTTTCCTTGTGACAGATTACTTTTGTGCTTTACTAGGTAAATGGAATGAAAGAATAAAAAAGTTTTCTTTTTACAGCAGATTGAAAGAGCAGCAAATGAAGTAAATCGCATAAGAAGGAAAACTTAAAGTTATGATGATTGCTTCCATTCTTTTTTTTCAAAAAGAAAATTTCAAGGCTTGAAAACTGAAGAGAGCTATTTTAGTAATTATTCGGTATGAAGTAAAGTTTATAATAAGAAAAGAAGGATTCTTGTAGTATGAAGCAAAATAAACCCGTGTAACCAAAAATACGTTACAACATGCCGCGGCATACCAAAGGCGTGTTATAACGTATTTTTGATTACACGGAAAAGTTTAAAAACAATGTAAACAAACATAAAAGATAACAAAAATTGTAAATTTCTATTTATAGTGGATTTCAAAATTTAAATAAGTAGTAGATAATTAAAATAATTAGGTAAATCAATCAAATGCAAATAATATAAATTTAAATTCATCTTTCCTTTATTTTTCTATTAAAAATGTAAAATATTGAAACTTTTTCCAACTAACTTTATATTTATCACTAATTCAATTAAAATCAATATAAATACTTAAAAATCCTCATTTGCAACAAGCTCTATTGCTTTGTCTGGTCGATTTTTTCCATAACCTTCAACTCACGTCATTCAATTCTAGAAAAAAAACAGCAACATCCTTTCTCATAGATTATTGACAATATTTTAAGTCATTAATCACAGAACGTGGAGTGAGACGAGCAAATATGAAAGTGCAATATAACGATTACAATTTTTCTAATCTACAGCACATTGTAATGCACCAGACAATCCACAATTTTTTCGATATATACACTCGAAGTGAGTGCTGTAAAAAATGGAACAAAAATCAAATATTTGCAGTAAGTGTGTGAATAGAAAAAGAGTTCAATTTCTATAAAAGCAGAGTGGAAAGAACAAACTATGATAGCAGTAAAGCTCCAAGAATAGAGAAGGAAAAAAAAGTGACACACGATTCGACATGAAAAATGACTTTAACTAGCTTTTGTTGTGAATCTCACAGTGAGTGAGAGCAAGCGACGAGATTGAAGCACAATAAGCGAGGGCAGATATGCATGCAAAAAGCTTAAAAAAATTATTCAATATCAGTTCGACAATTTCTCTTTCCTTTCATTCGTATATACATACACATATCGTGGATGTTGTTTTTATAGCTATAAATTTACTTTTTTTCCATCGTATGTATTGATTTTTTGATATGTGAATGCTCATTCATGAAATTTCAACGAATAAGTGTGTGTGGGCATAAAATAGCATCAATAAGCTTTCCCTCTTATACATACATATCAAAATCACTAGAAAAAGAAAAAAAACTCAGAAATTTCTCGAGAAATTGATATGCCAGTGAATTTTGGACGTGAAATAAAAACATTTTCTCGTTTTCACTCGATTGCTACTACCTATAAAGAAGTGTGATGATGTGAATGGCATAAATGCTATGAGAAGCGAGAAAATATTTCATGATAAATCACGGTGGCAGTAGTAGAAGGGAAAAATATGAATGTGTCAGAAATTACATTCACTTCTCGCACCAAATGTGAGTGTTATTATCAAGGTAAAAACATTTCAATTGATTGATAGTTCTCTGGAAATATAATTTCCCTGGAAATTAATGTTAATTTAATCTTTATCTCTTTTGATCAACATTTGTACTTTCAATTTCTGTCTAAATTAATTATTTTTCATATTATTTAAATGAGTTTAAAAAGTTTCAGTTTGAATTCAGTTGGAAAAAAATTTCTTAACGTTAAAAAATCAATATTGATTTGTTTCTTGTCGATTGAAAAAATTTTAAATTTAAAAATATTGTCAATTTTAAGGCAAATAAATCGAAAAGCGATCAGTATAAGCAACAGTTTTATTCTAGTTGATATTAAAAGTTTTTTGTTGAAAAAGAAATTAAAAAATTAAAGTTTACTTACCTTGATTTGTTGCTGTCATTTAATATGAGAGTATTTTTACGGAAGTAGGGATGGAAATATAAGTATAAATATATGTATGTTGTACTATACAAGTGTCATAACAAAGAATAGGAGAAGAAGCAAGAAATTAATTAAATCTGTTTTCCTTCAACGCTTACTCATTCACTGACTTCATCTGCTTCATGCCGATAACTTTTCTCTTCTCTTTTACACACAATTTTCCTCATTCTGCAAAACATTACATTAATAATAATAATGATGCTTTACTGAGTAATATTGTGCTATATTGATTTAATATATTCAATAAAAGCAAATTTGTAATACTTTTTCCATATTGATGATGTTTCTGTATATAATGCTTCTTTTATTATTTTTTATGGGAATTTTTAATATGTTTTTCTGCACGAAATCCTTTAAATGTAATTGACTTCTTTTCAAATGCGTATGTGAAAATCGAGTACCGAAAAAGTATGTGAGTGGGAAGTTTTTTCTAAGGAAGTTATTTAAGTGAAATATAATCCACGACAGCAACGCTTTTGTTTGCATGATAATTAGGCTCTTTTAAATAAAATAAACAAAATGCATTCCCGAGTAACCAAAAATACGTTACGACTTTCCGTTTACTTTCCGTGGCATGCAAAAAGCATATAAACGGAAAGCGTAACGGTTTTTTGGTTACTCGGGATTAAGAATTCTTTAATTTTGAACTCAATTCTTCTTGATTTTAAAGTTATTTTTTTAATTCTTCAGAATCAATTTTATTTATATAAATTTGCGATTTCATTTGAATAACCTTCAGGCAATCACTAATTACATAAACAATTATAAAGAATAATTCATTTGAACCAGTTCTATAAATTCAACTGCACTACCAAGAATTCAATCATTAAAAAAATTCTCGAGAATTCAAAAAGCATTTAAGAAAGATTAAAGCAGCAACAGTAAATTCATTACCTCATACTTTTTTCACAATCAATATGAATTTCCTTATTATTCATCATTAAAAAATTCTCCTTCAAAGAATTCATAACAATAATTAATCAAAATTTTTGTGCGAGAATAAAAATTTTCTTAAGTTTCCATGACTCTGCATACTTCCTTTTTACCATGAATTAAGAGTGAAATACAAGAATTTAATGACTTTTATTCATTGTTGTTGTTATGGATACCAAAAAATTTTCTTAACTATTATTCGTTTACACTCTTATCATTACCTTGAAAATCGCTTCAATTCATTAGCAGATGATAATGATGACGATGAATAAAATTTTTCCCTTGCTAATTAACCTTCGTCTTTCCCACTCTCTTTTATATCGATTTAATGGACAGAGAAAGAAAGGAAAGGAAAAGTTTTATTTTTATAATATACAGATGAAAATCAAATTGAGTATTTTTAATTTCTAAGAAGTTTTAATTGGCATGCATTTTGTCCTTTGATTCAAAAAGTTGTAGGACGTAAATTTTTCATAAAAAAGAAAAATTTCAAAGAATCTTCGTAGTATTCCAAAAACCAACATTAAATTCTTAAGTTTTATGCTTATTAAAACTAAAAAGAGAATAATAAGAAAAAATGCGTTAATAGGTCTTTATCAGATTGAAAGTGAGTCTGATTTCAATATCTTAATGTATCTAAAAAGGGACGACTTCGTTGGTAATTATTTTCTTCCTTTTTCTTCTCGTTGCGACATAGCAATTAAGCAATGTTCACTTTTTCTATTAAAGATTTCATTTAGAGAAGAAAAAAGGGAGAAAAAAAGTAGAGCAAGAAAAGGAAAATATGCTAAGTGTGTATGTTTGTATAAATAGCATCCGCCTAGGCTGTAAGAAAGAAACTCATTGTTAATCCAACTCCAATTTAATTACATTTCTGAATGATATTTTTTTCTTCTATGCTCACTGTTGCTGCCTCTGTTCTGAATCTTTCTGTTGTAAATATAAATTATAATTAGAGTTAATTTAAATCAAGATACTCACAGTTGCAAAAAAAGGAGAGGAAAGATGGGAAAATTATAATTGAAGCAATGCGATGCTGCTGAAATGATGGTAGTGATAATATCGCATAGTAGAAGGGTTAAATAAACATTGTCTCTCGTTTCTCATTTTCTTAACTCGTTCTTACTATATATAAATTTACTTATGTATCATTTACGGTTGTTGCGTAGCGCAGAAAAGGGTATTTGAAAATGTCACTTGCCATAATTGGCGCAAAATTAGATTAAAACACTTTACAGAATGTCACGCGGCGTCAAAGCTGATAAAGAAAAGGGGGCAAATAACAAACTTTACTGTCGCACGCAAATTAATAAATAGTTAATGTGAAGCGACCGACAACAATCAAATGAAAATAAATCCCTGCGCTACTATACTAACTTTTATCGTCCCTCGAATTATTCGTTTGAATGTTTGCTATAAACCTCAATGCTGCAAATGTAAATTAAATCAAAAATTGCCAATTAGTGTTAAAATGTTTGTATTTTTGTAACCGATGGCCATAAATTCACTTTTTCAGTCGTTTTTTCCTCTTTCACTTTAAAATATTAAAACTTTTAAGTGAAATTTATATAAGGCAAAGATACTGTTACTTGATTCTTAGATTAAAATTATTAAATATGAAAACAAATCAAAAATTTATAAAATTGCAAAAAAATCATTAAAAATATCAATAAATCAAAGAGTCTTCGCCTTAAATTTACTATACATCCACACTTGTTCAATATTGTAAAAATAACAACGCAGGACGAACGATGATGATAGTGGAAAAAATTTGTTTATTTCGATAGATGTATGCCACAACAAGAGAGTGCATATTAGTGAAAAACCACCATCAGACGATTGTAGGGAATTATGCAAATTTATTAAATTGCATTTTACACCCATTGTTCGTGATAGTAACAGTAAAGCATCATCAAAAAGTCTACACTATGCCGCCATGAGTCTTTGCACGCAAAAAAAAAATATGTAGTTCGCGAGAGATTCTTCCTCTATATTATTTTTATAAATATTTATTGCACAACTTTATAGCATCAAGAATGAGTGAGAAAAGTTTTAGCAGGCACTTTTACATGTTTATTTAGCAACGAGTAAGCGCCCGCTACATATTGTTATGTGTGTCAGGAATAAAGAGAAGAATATATTCAGGAGGAAAGCAAACTTACTCATGTACTCGTTCATTTTCATGTTTTTTTTTCATTCTCTCTTGAGGTGTGGTAAACATTTTATGTTCTGAAATTAAATGAAATGGATTTTTATGTGTCAAGTTTTTCCACTTTGCAGTTTTACAAGCAATGCATGTAAGAATTTATTCTGTATATATAAAAATGCAGAAAGCGAGAGAAGAATAATCGTTGTAAGGTGTTTTATGAACAAGAGAAAAAAATTAATTTTTCATAATGTTAATTTATTCGTAGTGTAAAAAACATGTCGATTTTATCGATAAGGCAATAATAGCGTGATAGCCTTAGGCAAAATGAACAAAAAAATATAAGTAAGATATGAAGTGTTTGGCTTTTAAATTACTTGTTCTTTTAACACTTCAATCGTGTGTGCCACGCGAAGAAAATGTCAAAATACGTTAGCAAAGTTTCACAATTTAAATTGGTGAATTTCTCTTGGTGATTTCCATTACAACATGACTTGACTAAATGGGAAGAAAAATGTGTAGTTGAAAGGATATTTTTAATGTTTTAACGAATGTTTCATGAAAACATTAATGTTTGCTTTCAAGTGATTGCATTCAAGTCAAGTAAAAAAGGATATTTTTGAGTGTTTTACAGTGATTCAACGAATTGTTTCGACAATGTTTATTCTGTTGAAAGAAAATATTTTGAAAATGAAACAAGGTAAAATTTTCCATTGGATAACATGCATGCTTTTAATTTTTAATAAGAGAAAAATGCATGCTTTACATAGAGATATTACGATAATTTTAATGATTGAAATTATAACAAACACTCTACAACATTGAACTAAATTAAAAGTGAAATAAAGTTGAACATGTTTGTGCTTGTTATCTTGAATAATAAATCGCTTTTGATAAAAAGAAATAAATGGACACAAATCAATATTAATTTTGAATTACTACTATGTTCACATTATCACTAAGAATAATTTTTCTTTTGTTTAAACTCAAATTTTAAGTGCTCAGCATTCAGTGTTTTGAAAGTTTAGTGCTCAGCACTCAGTTGTATACTCTGAAAAAAAAATTTCGCAATTAATATTTTTTTAAACAAAGAAATATGTTGATACTATTCAATAAAATAATAAATTTGCAATATTGACACAAGTTTTTCTGAAAAAAAATTAAATGAATTTCCCTAGAAGAAATTTTTTTAGTTTTGATTTTTTATTAATAAAAATCGTCATCTTCTTACATTGAAAAAATTAGAATTTTGAACACACTAATATGTGAGAGAAAATAAAGAAAATAATTGAAAGAAGGACATGATTAATTCGAAATATTCTAATTGGTGTGTGGTTACAAATTTTTTAAAAATTCAATAATTCATTGTTAGAATTTTTTTATAATTTCAAACATTTAAGTTTTTAATAGATTTTCAGCATAATTAGAAATGAGCATCGAAACAAATATAGTTGTAATAAACAAAATTTTGGTCATTTGATTTTATCAGTAGTAATATTAATAGCAAAAAAACCGTGTTAAAATTAATTGCTTTTTTTGCAAAATGATATATATATTTTATCTTCATTGTATGTGTGTAGTAAGTTAAAATGTTTCTTCTCTTGCTTCATCAAATTCAATCAACACATGTTTTAGTCAAATATTTAGTGCCTGCGTTCACGCATTGGTGGGGATCTTCGGCGATCAAAGCGATCAGGTGATCCACGACGATGATAATCAGATCTATCATAATTACGAGGCGGTGAACGTCTAAAACGATCGTTGTCATATCTGTCTCTATCACGCGAGCGAGTTCGAACATTGTCATATCTATCGTAATAACGAGTTCTCTCTCCACGCAATGGACTTAAATGACGTGGTCTTTGGCCGCGCATATTATCTCTTCCCCGTTTTCCTCGATATTCTCCTGCTTGCATAAATGAAAATTGTAAAACATCAAATATGAATGAAAATGACATTTTTTTTTCAATAAATCAATAACTAATAATATACCTGGAGTGCTCACATGAGGACCTTCACTTAATGAATAATCTACGCGAATTTGCCGATCTTTGATCTCTATACCATTGCATTCCTCTAAGGCAGCTGTTGCATCTCGTTGCTTATTGTAATACAAAAAGCAATAGCCTCGAAATCCTCTTGTTTTTGCATCTTTTACCATAACAATATTGTCAATTTCTCCAAAACGTTCGAAAACTTCACGAATTTCATCCTCAGTCGTGCGAACATGCAAATTAAAGACGCCCAAAACTCTAGAGGGCTCCTACATTTTCAATATATGTGTTATTGATAAGAAAATGTTTTAAATGAGTCATTGCATGTATGCGATTAAACGATTAGCTGTATTAGTGTTTTTTTTCTACTTACATGATTTTTACGACTTATATCGGTTGTCGCTGGTGAATTGCGTCTTCTGGTTCGTCCACCGCTGCTTCCATTCTTTTCAAACGAACGACTGCGTTCCTTTTGATATCTCGATCGCTTTGATGGTGGTGACTCATGGCGAGAATTATATCTGTAGGACGATGATGATGAAAATTGCGGTGGTGTGGTTGTTCGTTGTGATTTCGAGGTACTGCTAGAAATTGAAAATTTGATTTTGAAATTATTGAATTGTTGTTGGATTTGTACAGGCAATTTGAAGAATTTGTATTTGAAACGCACTTGTAATTGCGGTATCTGGAAAGTGAGCGGCTTCTCGATCTTTGTCTGATGTATTTTATTTAGCAATGACGGGAAGTTGATGAAAAAATAAAAACAAAAAGAAGATAAAGAAAAAGCGAAATTTTAAAACCCCTAAATTCGTCATCAATCAACCCAAAACTCACAAATGATTGTCGCGCGACATTACTCAAGTCTTGAATGATATACCAAACTTGTTTTTATGGTCTGATCACTGCTTTAAATGATAGAAATTGATTAATAAAACTTTTCTTTGCGCTCTCTCCTCGCCGGTTTGATTTCAGCAACTTCTAGGGGGAAAGCGTAGCTGAATAAATTTAAAAAATCCGTTATTTGCTGAATTGTGTAAAAATTAATTTTTTTGAAAGTCAATTATTACACCATTAAATTATTAATAATGCTTCTTAATATCTTACTTTTTAATTTTATAATTCAATTTTGAATAATTAAAGAGAAATTCTATAAAAATAATTCATCATCAGAATTTCCTACACGTAAATAAACAAAAGACATAATTTAATTTTTATTTGCTTTCAATATATGTTTAGACTTTTTCTCAGAATGCCTTTCTATGCAGTAGCAAAAGGCAAGGAAACTGGGATATATAGCACTTGGGATGACTGTCAGCTGCAAGTGAAAGGTTTCAGTGGTGCAATTTATAAGAAATTTAAAACAAAAGCAGAAGCTGAAGAATTTATCGAAAAGAAATCTGAACCAGTAAAAAAGAAACGCAAAATAGAATACACCGAAGAGGATGAGATTCGTGACATATTAAAATTCGTAGAAACGTGTGAAGATGAAGAAATTCCAACATCATCAACAAATAAATCGACAAACAAGGATTACAGTAAACCCAAAATAAAAAGTGAACTTCCAGGAGAGACTACTCTAAAGAAATATGGCAAATATATATTTAATGAAGATGCTAATGGCTTTGTTCATGTGTTTACAGATGGGTATGATGAAAAAAACTTTATTAAAATGCTTATCTTATCTAATTCTTTTTACATTTTAGTTCGTGTGAAAGTAATGGATCAAAGTTTGCACGTGCAGGTTTAGGCGTATATTTTGGTAAAAATCATCCACTTAATGCAAGTGAACCAGTTAAAGGAAAAGCAACAAACAATGTAGGAGAAATTCAAGCTTCAATAAAAGCTATTGAGTCAGCACAAAGTTGTGAAATACGAAAACTTAACATTTTCACTGATTCACAATACCTTATGAATTCAATTTGCATTTGGATGCCAAAATGGAAGAAAAATAAGTGGATGTTAGCTAATCAAAAAGAAGTAAAGAATAAGATAGATTTTCAAAGATTAGATCAATTGATAAACTCTGGTAATATGCTTATTAAATGGTCATATATACCTGCTCATAAAGGACATGATGGGAATGAAGCAGCTGATAGACTTGCAAAAGAAGGTGCTCAACGTTATAAATTTTAAGCAATTTATTTAATAATATTGGACAAAATACATAAGAAATTAAAACAGCTCTATCTAGCTAGCATTTATTATTATTTCAAAGTCATGGTTGATAGCTCTCCCATTTTCGATGATTTAATTTATTAAAATCATCACAATTTTCAGCAATTTTCTTCAAGTATGTGGCTAGTTTAAGTAATTCTTTGTCTTTTGCTCTGTTTAAATGACAATTACGAAAAGGAGCAATTCTCAATCCACATTTAGGATTCATTAAAAAGTTGCGACGGATGTCATCAAACATTATTGTATTTTTACTTGACCACTCTTGATATTTACCCCAAATTACCATTAAAGGCTTTACTTCAACAACTCGCTTGTCATAATGGACAGTAATCATTGCATTGTAATCTAAATAGAATAAAATTTTATAGTTCTCGTTATTATGAACCCCTAGTAGTTTCATTTTTTCTATGATCCATTTCATTGACGTCGCTGACCAAATAACAATATCGTAATGTTCATATGCTGATGTTAAAAATTCGTGCAGATACGGGCGCATCAATTCATGACCGTTTTCTGCAGATGAGCGATGATCAAAAAGTGTGTAATCAATGTCAAGAACTAATAATTTCTTCCCTGGACGAGGTTTATTGAATTCTTCGATTTTGTAATCTTTGATTCGACGTCGAATTTTAGCCAAATAAACTTCCTTTTTCTCATATGATTCACTTTCTTGATCTGGCTCATCGAAATCATTCAACACTTCATCCATTTCATCTGGTTTCAACACTATACTAGCAATGTCCTCTTCTCGTGAACCAACCATCATCAAACATTTCCCTTCTTTTATATCTAGTTCTATTATTTTTGAACTTTCAGTAATCTTGATTCCTATAGAAAAACTTAAATTGAGTCTACATTGAAACTTTTTAAAATAACTTACCTCCTTTCCCTTTGAGATTTAAAATCTTTTGTCTGTCTTGTCTTACATTAGTTTCACGATAAATCATATATCTATATAATAGAATTATGATATTTAATCAAATTTAAACATCGGAGTATTTAAATATTTTTTAAAAAATTACCTCAATATTTGAATATCATCTGTATCATCCAATTCAAAATTATACATGGTGTTATTCCATTTTACTGCAACTTTAACCATAGTTTCTTCTATTCTAGCCTTTTTGCAACTCTCAGGAACAATTTCTTCTTCCATTTTTTCAAAAACTTCTTAAAAAGTTTCTTTATAAAAACGTAAACAAATCAAGAAAGGTCTTAGTAAATATTATCCAAGTTTTTATTCTCCAAACAACCTGAGTTTTTATTTAACTACGCGATTATTATCATACAGTTTTAGTTCAAATATAACTGCAGTTGAATTTAGACGCTTATTATTTTAAAATAAATTTTATTTTAAGGATAAAATTAAAAATTCTAAAAATTTTAACTGCCATTTTTCGAGTTGACAATAGTTTGTATAAAATATTTTTAATGGAAATTAATCCAATAGATATCGATTTAGACTTTAAACCAACAAAACAATTTTTAATCAAATTAATACAAAGTATTTTGTTATATTTGCTACATGAAAGGACACAAATTCCATTTTCGTTTGACGTTTTTGAAAGATTTTTAAAAAACAAGAAATTTGATGGAGAAACAAAATGCTACAAAACTAAAAATCAAATAAAGATTGCTCAAGAGACTTATGAGAAAATATGCTCATTGAAAGAGGTAATTAAGTTGATAAAAATGATTTATACTTGTAACTTTAACTTTTTATTTTCCAGATTATCAAAAATGAATTTTCGTATTCTAAAACTTTCGTTTTCATATTTGGCTCACATCTAACGACTGCTAAAGAATGTTATGAAATTAACTTACCGTTTATGAATAACAACAATGTAGAAGTCAAATATAACGAGACAACAACATTAAGAAATGTATTGCTACAAATTATAACAAACGATCGACTCAAAATTTCAAATCATCTGCCTATCACAAACTGCTTTCTCTTATTAAATCGACATAAACCAACGACTGATAATGTAGAATTGAGTCAAATACGTGAATTTAGATTAAATAAGAACTGTAAAAAGTTCACCTTAAATATACGTGATGCTTCAAAATTTGTGATATTTCAAGAAAGTGAAAGTGTTCAAGATCCTCCAAAAGATGAAGAAAAATTAAACCAAGTCCTCATAGACCCTGCAATTGACAATTGGTATCAATCAAGAGTATATGTAAAAGGGTTTAATGACACACTTGTGAATAGTAAATCTATTTGGAATTAATTTTTATACATAGACCAATACAATTAATATTATCTTTTGACAACTATCAAAAAATAAATTAATTTTTTACTTTACGACTAAGATTCATCATAGATGATTTGCATTTATGTACAGAAAGTTTAAGAAAAGTTAGTCCAGTTAGCAATGCATTTCCAAGATACTCTTGATGAATTCGGTCTGCTGTTGTCCAATGGTATCTATATTCGTCTGGTATGTAAATCGAAGATAATGTTGGATCAAAAGTTGAATTGTTGACACATGAGTGATTGTATGTGAAAATCTTATTTATAATTTCAGCTGAAGAAACTCTTTCATTACCAATAAGAATCTTGTAAAAACGAGAAGGAAGAAAATGTCTCAAAAAATATACCGACTCAATATATTTTTGATGCTCTTGCTTTTTACTTTCTAATTCCTCATCTACTTCATTATTTTGTTCCGTTTGTAGAACTTTTTTCATTGATTGTCTTGAAGCCATAAGAACACTAAGCATGGCAACTAATTGCCTCTTTTTTATAAAAAGATTAACTTGTAATGCACCGGGTTGTTTTGTATTAGTTGCATGTGGCAAATCTTCAATCACATATAAATCAGCTTCGGGAATTTTATCTTTTATATTCACTAGAAGCTCTATGAGATCTGAAAGTTTAGTTTTCTTATCTTGATTATCAACTTCATAACATTCCCATCCTTCAACTATAAATTTTGGCTCATCTAATTTTTCACTTGCTGTTCTATTGTAAATAATTTTTGACCATGCAAAATAATTTGAATCAATATGAAATGACACCACACTTTTTATCGACTTTCTCACTTGTTCAACTAAGTTTGGTGTTACATATGAAACTTGTTTCTTATTCTCTTCATTATTAATCTCCTCCTCATCTTTTAATGAGGAACTTTCTAATTGATTAATAACTTCTGGATTTTTTGTTGGTTCTGATTTTGAATTGAGAACGCTATTGCAAAATTTTTCCAAAACTTTTATGCCAAATCCATCAATTTCAAGCAAATCTTCTACACAGCGATATTCACCTAACTGTTGTCTTCGCTGCAAAAGTTTCTTTAATCGAGCGGCAGATATATCGAAAGTTTTCATCTCAATTTGAGACATTTTATTGACTGCATCAAGTATTTTTTTGGTTTGTTCATCGTTATATGTGCTCCTAAATCCTAAACCATTTTGTTTAATAATCTCATCAGTCGAAAAAGTAGAAAAATATAATCGTGAATAATTTCTGTAAAATAACACATTTGAATAAATGCAATTTAAACAATGTTTCTAAATCAAACCTGAATTTGTAAAGATTATTTAATGATCGTAACATTATTACAATGTTTTATTTAAACTTTTTAAATCAAATCAACACGTACTTTTCTTTTAAATTTATTAAATTATTGAGAAATTTATAAACAAAACAAGGCACAAAAAAATTGGGCAAAAACTGCATTTGAGAATATCATGTGGCAACACATGTGTAGTATAAAAAAATTGTAAACAGAAAATAGTTGACTCACTAAAAATTTAATTTCACAAAATAATATCATATTTGATTGTTTAAAAATGACAAAATTAACAGAATGGCTTGTGGCTTTATCAGTATTCTTTGGAATATATTTAGCAATTATTACAAAACAATTTAAACATTCATTTTTTGAGGAGCACTTATTTGAAATAAAAATTTTGCCACTTGTTCTTATCTTTTTACTTGGTGTACGTATGAATTTATTAAATTATAGCTGAAATTGCAATTAAATCAACATTTTCATTCAATAGATTTATGCTGTGACTACAGTTTTATACAGAACTTTAACATTCAATGAATGCAAAGAAGCAGCTGAAGAATTACAGAAAGAAATCATTGAAGCCAAAAAAGACTTGTCATCAAAAGGAATGAAATTTGATGATTGAACTTAAAATTATTTTTATACCTCAGTAAATTAATTTTTAATAAAATAAAAATCTCTCTTTAATAAAAATTTATTTTACGACGCCACTGTAAAAAGCTTCTTTAAGTTTTCTTCTTTCTACACTTCTTTTGAATAGTTATAACGCTTCTCCCTCACTGGTCTTTTTCTCATTCTGTTTTAAAACCGCTGCTGTTGTGTTTTTAGTTTTCGTTTAGCAGTGAAGCTGTTCGCGTCATAAAAAATAGTTTTTAAATATTGTGTGACTCTTTCAAACAATTTTAAAATGATTGCGAAAGTGTTATTTGTTTTGGGAGTTTTAAGTGCCGCATATGCACAAAAGGTAAATTTTTAAACATCAAATTATAGACAAATAAATTCAAATTCTTTGCATTGTGCACAATTAAACGTAAAGTTTAACAGAAATTTTATTAATATTTTTTTCAACTATCTCCTCTCATGCATAACAATAACCACTCCATTGTCGTCATTCTAATATTTTATCATAAAACAAATTTACTCATAAAAATGTGTGAAAAATAAATTTGCTAATCTATTCAATGCTAAATTTCTTGGAAAAATTATTCTTTTTTCTCTACCATTTATTCAATTCAACTTTCATTTAAGAAATTTTTTAAAAACAACAAGCCATCACCAAATGTTGATTGTTGACTTCTTTTTGGTTGCTATTCTCTCATGTGATGTTTATATCATACAAAAACCTGTTTCATTTGAAATTTTTTTTAAATTTTGTTTTGTTATTTTCATACATATTTTTTTCAATGCGGCATACAAATGTTGTTGAATATTTACGAGTAAACCCGCCAATTCACATGATGAATGATAGCGATTCGTATTACTCAATAATGCATTTTTAAAATTATATGAAAAAAATTTGTCATCAATAATGGAGGAGGCTGTAAAAGGAAGAAAAAGAAAAAAGTTCCCACAAGTTTCTTTTGTTTGATCAATATGGAAAAATAAACAAACGATTCTCGCCAAAATTCATTATTTATAAATTTATTTCTTGCTATGACCTCAATCATCAATGGTCAAAAAAAAATTTTGTACAATTTCTGTCATATGGCATCAAAATAAGATAATTTAATTATTTTATGCACAGATAAAAGTCATCGACCGTTGATGATTGACAGAAAAAATAGGTATTTGGGTAAAGGTCTTCTACATAGTCTATGTAATTTTAATTGACCGTAAGAGCATCTGTCATCGTGAGTCGTTATTATTACGTAATTTTCACTTTATAACTCACTCACACGCAAACGAAAACAATTTTTGAAGAAACTTATTGCTTCAACGTATTTAATATGCATTTCATGAAATTCTCAATATATTTGGTGTTGTGGTTAGTGATGATACATCAAATTTTATATGCAAGATTTTTTTTTCGATGAATATGCTCTTGACTTTGTTAACAGTTTAAATTGTATTTCATCACATCTATTGCATTGCAACTTTTTACATCTCTAATTTCAAAAATATATTCTTAAAAATGATTAATAAATCAGAGGTCAACATTATACGATCATATAGTAAGATAAACTTAAGAAATGGAATTATACAGACTTAAGAAACTTGAATAAACTAGCTAACAAAATTAAAATTGTGATAATAAACAAAATAAAGAGAAAACCAGAATTTTTAATAGAAAATTTATTTAGCACTTTCTGGTTACAATGAGAATGAATCATGGAAAATTTTAATTTGGTTTATGTAAAGAGAGAACAATAATCAATAAAAATTACGATTCGTCTTTTTAACCTTTTCATTGAAGGACTCGACTGATGATTAGAAATTTCTTTTCAAGGTTAATGGTGATATTTTTATACGTTGTGGAAAGTAATCACAATAAGTAACACGAAATGTTTAGCAAATTTTAGTTCTACTACGAATATTTCAAACATGCTACGAATTTCCAATTTTACTATGACCAAAAATATGAAATTATATTTAAATAATTGACTTTCTTATTATTTGCATTTCTTTCAACTGTTGCGAATGTGAAAATTCTTTTTCTGCTATTAGCACAAGGACTCACGCGATTTTTTCCGACTGTTTTAAATAGTATACAAATGGAAATTATTGAGTCGCTTTTATACATAAGTGTGTTATTATTTTGTCAAGATGTCATCGAGATTATTAACTTTCAAAAAATCCATTCTATATGACTAAAATGCTTGATAAAATCTAGCATCCGTTAAACATTCACACATCAAACAGTCACTTTCTACTTATTTAACACTAAAATGACTTACTAACAGATTTAAAAAAAATTAATGTATGCTAATTGAAAAGTCAAAGATTTCAAGTTGAAGAAAAAGTCATTTCTTATTTGTGTGGTATTCACATCTTCTTCGCTATTTTAGTATTCCAATATTTTGGTATAATGAAGTCTGTAAAAGATTGTAAACAAAACTGAGATGATTCAACATTGATTTTTTGACCGCTAAATGATCTTCACTTTATTTTGTTTATTATCTATTATTCATGCTTAAATTCTATAATTATTTGATCTTTAATTGATTTTTACTAATTATAGACACCAGTTTATGTTTATTATGAATCTCTGTGCCCCGACAGTATGGCATTCATCACGAAACAGTTATATCCAGCAATGAAAGAATTGAAAGATCATGTCAGTCTTGAGCTCATTCCATTTGGCAAATCGACATGGAACACACAAGGTTCCGACACAATTTTCAACTGTCATCATGGCCCTGAAGAATGCTACGGAAATAAAATTCATGCTTGCGCAATCAGTCACATTCAAGTTGATTCATTCCAAACTGAACACACTCGAGAGACTTTAATTGTTGACTACATCACCTGCTTGATGAGTGGTGGTTTTCGTGATCAACCATATGCTTTGTATGCAAGAAAATGCGCTGAAGATACTCATGTTAAGAAATTTGAATCAATTGAACAATGTGCAAACAGCACTGAAGGTTCAAAATTATTGGAAGAAATGGGTGAAAAAACATTCAAGCTCGAAAATCCTTTGAAATCCGTCCCAACAATTACAATCCGCGAGACTTATGATGCTCAAATTCAGAAGCAAGCTTTAAATGATTTACCGAGTGCCATTTGTAACAATCTCCCCAAACCTATTCCAGCAGTTTGTCGAGCACATTCTGGAGCTTCAACTATCTCTGGTGGAATCATTGCAGGCATTCTTGCCATTATTATTTCTATTTTCCGTTTCATTTAAAGTTTAAAACCTTTTTCCATAAAAATTATGTGTGGAAGTAAAATAACTTAAAAATTTCTCGTTTTTAGAATCTCATTTTTTATGTGTGGCAAAAATTTTTGCCTTCTGAATTTTTAAACATTCATTGATATTCTCATGATGCACAATAGAATATATTATTAAGAAGCTAATTAGATCTTTTGATTGTCAATGTTGTATTCACATTCCGTATTAAATTTGTGTCCTTAGTGAAGGAATAAATAAAGATTGAATTTCAAAAATAAGAAAAAGTTCTTTTGTTTTCTCATTTAATTCTTTAATAGCTTTAATTGTATAACTTAATTCTTTATATTCTATCATTTAAATGTAAATTTACTTTAAAATTCATTCATAAAACAAAATTTTAAGAATTGTTGCTAAAATTTTTCTAATGAATCTTAAAACTCCTACTTATTTTCCTTTATTTAACTTAAAATAAATTTCCAAGGAATTCACTTCAGTTAATTGATATTTTCATTACACTTATAACATGAACACATGAAGAAATTAATTTAAACATCATCAAGTGTTTTGTTGATTGGCAACTTACTATCTATGTGAAATTAGTCAAAACGTCAAATGAACAACCCCCATTAATAAAATACACCTTTAAATGAATACACAAAATACTAGAACATTTATATGTGTAGTGTAATAGAAAATCACATTATCACGCTTTCTCGCGTGCTATCAAACGAAAAATTTCTCTTAATTTCCCTTTAATTCAATCCCATCCTTTTTCAACAATGAAATTGAAACGTCACGGTAACTCAATTGACTGCAGAAAAGAAATATTTATTTGTGGGCCATTGAAGATGATTTTACATTAAAAAAGGCTTCTATAAACTGAATTTCATATTTTTCAGATTGATAACATTGAAATGCAATGTGATGAATTTGATTTTTTCTTATCTATTTTTGGAGTGTTTGTTACATAGTTGAATTCAAGGTGGCAATAATATAAATGCTCATATATGATTATTGCTATTATGAGAATCGATCCGTATGATACACTAGATTTCAATAATTCTTTTCTTCTTTCGTTCCTCCCGCGCGTTTAACACTCGTCCGCAATTGCGCGCTTCTACTTGCATGTGCGTTAACTTATGCTATCACCTGTAACACAGGTGAAGATTTTTCCTATATAAATGGACTCAAATTGAATTCGTTCGTTCATTTTTCATCCTGCCTGCAACGATCTAGTATTGTTGTCGTCAGTTTACTTTTAAGTTTGACATTTTACTAATTTTTGGTGAGTGAATAGTGAATTTTAGATTTGAAATGAATAAAAGTTCATTAGTTGAATATAAAAGTTTTATAAGTTAAAGGATACAAAACAATTAAACAATTATTAAAAGCTAAATTTCTAAAGTATAAAACAATAAATACCCAAAAATAAAAATATTGTTTAAATAGTTCTTTTAAAATTTCTTTTAATAAAAAGATAATTATTTCTATTGTATAGAATAAAAGCAGTGTCATGAACTTCTCAATTAAAAAGTTTTCTTTCCATTTCAAAACACATTTTATTTTTCACTTTCTTCTCTCTTTTCTTAAAGGTCGACTGTCCGAAAAAGTCTGGCAAGTTCATATAACAGACATAACAAATATCACAAAAATTACGAAAGATGAGCCAAAGAACATATTTAATTGTTTTAACAATTGCCATCATTTATTTTTTGGCGATATGTCAAAGTGCTGATGCTAAACGTAAGAGAGACAGGATCGAAAAAAATATACGAAGTCATTATAGTTAGCCTCTCCGTTGCTTCATAATAAGAACATTTAAAACCCAAACCTCTCACTTTAATTTTTCTCAATTTTCTCTTATTTTCCTCTCTATCTACTTATAATATATGGGAAGTCATTGTTTATAGATCAGTGTAGATATATGTGTGTACATAAAGATAGATAAAATGACCAATAATAATAAAATGACAAAACAAAAGTCCATTTATGATGATAAACGTAATCGAATAGATTATCATAAATTGACTTGTTTGCTTGTGCTTCTTTCTCTTTTTTACCTTATCATTTCTTCCCTTTACTTTTTATAACCTTGCTATGACACAAAAAATTTATTTCCTAATGATCATTGATGACTTTTGATAAAAGTGTTTCTTGTTTGAAGAAATGGAAGAGGCTTTTTCCTTTTTGATGTTTATAATGTACTTATCCCATCAATAATTAAAATTATTTTTTATTTATTAGGAGTGGGTTGTGCAAGCTTTGGTCATAGTTGTTATGGTGGTTTTGGTAAAAGATCCTTAATGCCATCAGTTGAACAACAACAGAATATGGATCTTTCATTTGACACTTCACATGCAGCACCTATCTTAAAAGTTCTTCAACATCGCATTCAAATTCATCCAGAGCTCGGTGATAGTACAGAACAGCAGCAACAACAGCAAGAAAAAGAATTTAAAATGTTGATTTTAAGCACATTAAGTCAAATTATTGAGGATACAATGAAGAAAATGACTGTTGATTATGAGAGTAACTAAAATGTGCTAAAAAATTTTTTCGTGTGCATCATTTGTGGCAATTACTTTCCATGTTTTAAAAATTTTTACCTTTCATTTTTAAATCATGCTTTTTCAAAAACTCACCACTCTTCTTGGAAAGTAATGACTACAATTTGAAAAAAAATTATACTTGTAAATATATTTTGACATAAAATGATGAGATTGTTGCAAATAAAACACAAACTGCATTTTTATTAAATAGTAAATCCACAGAAAATTCCATTCTCTATGGTAATTCTAGATAGATTGGTTTTTAAACTTAAACATGTCACACAATTTAATAAAAGCTTTTGCATTTAATATAAATCCTGAATAGGATTCAATTGGCTCATCATTCTTAACTTTTGATTCTCTGTCATCACCTTGGTATTTGGTGTCTCTTATCATTATTCAGAATTCTCTCATATATTTTTAAAGCTTTTTGTATTTTATCACATACTTTGTTTGAGCTTAAATTTAAAACAAATTCTTATATGTACTTCATTTTTCGAATTTTCATTTGTTAAATTATTTTCATGGATCACGCAATATTCAATTGACTTATTGTTTGAGTACAGATATGATAGGATGAAAATTTTGTAGTTGTATAATCAATTAATTTACCAAAGCAATACTAACCGCACCTATTTGTAACATTTAATTCATTATTTTTATTAGAGTTTCTTAAAATTATAAGTTTGATATAGGCAAATCGTAGTTTATTCTTCATATGTGTCAATGAGATTTGTGATGCATATGATTAATTAAATTTTGTTTATTGTACAGGAACTTCTGAATAACGTTGAAATAATATCATAATTTTAGGTAGTTATTTGCTAATTTCAGTTATTTTTTTAATTCAAAAACTTTTCAAAAAGTTTACATCCCCCTTGAAGTGAATAATGAAGTTGTGTCTTTCTAATAAAAATTGAAGTTGGTTGAAAAATGGAGAAATTAAAAGACGATAAAGCAGGTAAACGTACACAAACATTTTTATTGAATGTAAAACGTGAAATTATTAATGAAAATGGTATTTTAGTTGAGAAATCATGTGAAAATTTTATCGAAGAGCAGGAAGAAGAAAGGATTGAAGAAAATCAAGAATCTGATCCAGAGAACGAAGAGGATGTTTATCAATGTAGTTCGTGTAATTTTAATTTTTCTGATGTTCAAGAGCATCTCAAAAAATATCATAGTGAACCAAGTGATGACATAATAGAAATAATCAATTCAGATCCACAAAATGATGAAGAAAGCAGTGAAGTTGATGAAGGGTTGGCATATATTGTTAAAAACGAAAATGGAATGTATGAATGTGGAGAATGTTTAAAAACATTCAAAGGAATCAAGCGATATACAACTCATTTAAAAACGCATGAAAATATCCCTGAAAAAACTATTGAGGAATTGAATCAATGTATAGCAAAGAAAGAATCAAGAAATGATAATGAACACTTTAAGATCACAGATATAGATGGTGAAGATATTTTTGCTTGCACTAAATGTAATGCAGAATTCAGTACAAAGAAACAACTTTTGCTTCACAGCGCAATACACAAAAATGTTGAATCAGCTAAAAACAAATGGACAGGACCTATGAATGAAAACACTTTAGATTGTCAATATTGCAACAAGAGTTTTACTACAGAATTCGATTTCGATCTTCATATCAAAGCACATGAAGAAAATCAATCATCATCATCGAAAAAGAACAAGACAAAACCATCTCTTGCATCTGACACCAAGAAAGGAATTCATACATGTCAGTATTGTGAAAAACAGTTCAAACGACCACATGAAAAAGTCAAACATGAACGCGTGCATACTGGTGAAAAGCCGTACTCTTGTGATTTATGTGGAAAACGATTTCGAGTACCTTATTGTGTTTCACTTCATAAGAAAAATGTTCATTCTGATTTACGTCCTTACATATGCACATTTGAAGGATGCAACAAACGATTTAAAACTCAGAGTATTTATAATCATCATCTCAACACTCATTCAGAGGAAAAAAATTTCAAATGTGAATCATGTCCAAAGAAATTCAAAACTTTAGTACAACTTATTGGTCATCGTAAAACTCACACTAAACCATTTTCCTGCCAAATTTGTAAACGAACTTTTTCAGCTCTTTATGCTGTTAAAAATCATATGATAACACATAATAATGAAAACTCAAATTTGAAAATGAAATGCAAATTGTGTGGAGCACAATATGGACGAGAAACTGCTTTGAAAGATCATATTATAAGTACACATCCAGAAGCAGTAGTTATGGATGATGATGAAGAAATTGATGAATCGTACATAATTGAAACTGAAGTTGATATGAACAATGATAATGAAAATGAATTGTATTCTGTAGTAATGGTTGAAGGAGAAGGTGAACAAATTATTGGCGAGTAATAAAATGTAAAATTTATTAAAAATAAAGAAACTCATGTTAAACGTCCGAAATATAAAATTTTTCTTGATATTTTACTTATGTCTGGCCACTGAACAACAAAAATGTCTGTGAGATAAAGTAAAATTTTTCCTGATAATGATAATGACTTGACACGACAATAACTCTCAATATAAGCTATTTTACATGATCCATTGATATAGAAAACTTTCAGAAAAAATGCAACGACACAAACTGGAACACATGTGGCTGGGCCATTTGCTAAAATGAGATCTGGTCGAGAGTGCAGTAATAAAATGAGACATTCATAAGCTGATTTAAGTGTAGTAATAATTGAAGATTTATAGCTTTGATGAACTTTTCTACTTCTCGTTATTGTGTAAATTTTATAATCTCCTCCCTCCTTTTCTATTTCTAACAGTCGATCAACTGAATTCTGATCTCCTTCTGCTACAACATACAGTCTTGGTGTATAACGCTCATTATTTAATTTTTTAACTACTTCAAGCATTTCTGTTGTATGTCCTATAATGAAATAGCCATTTATTTATTTTAATTCAAGATGATTTGAATTTTTTACAAACCTCCTGAGCCTAAAATGATCATCGTTCTAGCAGCGCTAACATTTAAATACATCTTTTGCCTAAAAATTTGTGACACTATTAAAGATACTATTCTACCTATGGCAAAACCAATTAATCCAAATAGAAATAGATGTATCATCTTTTATTATTTGTGTATGTATGATCTATGTCTATCAGCTGTTCTCAAAATGAATCTACAGCTAACTTCAATTCATATAAATTTTTGAAATAGCAACGTATTTTATTCTAAAATTTATGAAATGTTCTTAAGCATGAAATAAAATTGTGACATTTTAATTTCATGAAATCTTATGAAATATTCCTCAAAATTTCATTTATTAAAAAAATGCTTTGTGATTGTTTTAAAATGTACAAACAAATGATGAAATTCTTTAACAGTCAAAGTTTTGAAATTGAGAGAGATTATGCAATATTGTTTAACTTCTTCTTCTTGTGGAAAATTTTTTAATCGTAAGGGAAATTTTATTGACAATTTCCTTAAAACATAAATTAGAAAAATCATAAAGTAGTTTCGTGTTCTTTATTCTCTTCTCTCTCGTTGATTCTTTTCTCCATTGCGCAAGTCAAATAGTTTTACTTAGTTTTGTGAGAGAAAATCAGTATAAAAGTACCAATAGCACAATGTTTGGGCTTCAAAAAGTTTTAAGAAATCAAATAGTGAGGATGACTATTATCAATCAAATCTCAGCAGTTGCAACTGCACAATATCATAAAGTCTCACATGTTGTGTTTGATCTTGATGGATTATTATTAGGTATGTATTATCTAATTCAATTATGATTTAAAATAATTTAAAAGCATGCAAGCAAAACATAAGTCACATAATGAGTAGTGATTGAAAATAATTTCAAAATAGCTCAATCAGTAATATAAAATTTACAAAATATAGTAAAATTTCATTCACTCATTAAATGTTTTTGTTTTCTTATTACTTCCTCAAACAGATGATTTTTGTTTTCGTGCTTTCTCTTTCAATCAATTCTAAATGTATAATTTCATGCACATGTTTATTTGTTGAACAGCGTGCATATATGATTAATTCATTATGATGACATTTGTCACTAAATTATATTATTTATCAAATTGATATTGTCAATTATTCACTTTTTATTCTTTGCACATTAATGCGATATCAGACAAGTGGATAATGAAGGTCAATATCACTTAGAATTGTATATGATCACACTTCCATCTCGTGAAAGAAAAAATGCGGAAAACAGAACATTCTATGATGAAAAAGCGTCAAGGATTTTCTTTATTTTCCATGCCTATAACATTTACACAATATTATTTAATATTATGATGACTCACTTGCCGATTAACCCAATTTCCTTTTAAAGAATCACTCGCAAACATCGTGCGTTTCATGTTTATTCACTACTTATGCGTGAAGTTTATACAAAGATGAGATAAATTAATAAAATGTTATTTTCTTTATGATACATTTAAAAAGAAAATGTTTGAATGAAAATGAGTATTTTGAAATCACGCGTGGAATTCATGCTGCTGCCTTTATTTCGTCTTAAATTCCTTTTTGTCTGCCAATTGACGACCTGAGTCATTAAAAAAAAATTTCACATATTTTTGATATTGACCTAAAAACATTTCCTCTTCCTCATTTAACTATGTAGACACTGAGAAAATTTATGAAAAGATTGTTGAAGATTTGGCACATAAATATGGAAAGACATATCCTTGGGATGTTCGCATGAAAATCTTGGGAACAACCGAAAGGCGAACTTGTGAAATTGCGGTGAATGAATTAAAATTACCATGCACCGTTGATGATTTCCATAAGCAATTTAAACAATCATGTCTTGATAATCTCGCTGATGTTTATTTGATGAAAGGTAATAAACTTTTTTGTGTTAATCCATTTTTGAAATGACAATTAAATAAATTTCCATAAATAATAGGTGCTGAAAGATTAATTAAACATCTTCATAAGCACAAAGTACCATTTTGTTTAGCAACAAGTTCATCAATTGAGAGCGTTGAAGTTAAAACATCACATTACAAAGATCTCTTTAGCGTTTTTAATCATAAAGTATGCGGCTCTTCTGACCCTGATGTTAAATTTGGAAAAACTGCACCTGATATATTTTTAGTGGCTGCAAAACGTTTTCCAGATAGTCCTGATCCAAGCAAATGTTTGGTTTTTGAAGATGCACCGAACGGATGTAAGGCTGCAAAAGCTGCTGGAATGCAGGTTGTCATGGTACCTGATTCACATGTTACTGAGAAACAAAAAGAAGATGCCACATTAGTAATAAAAGATTTACTACATTTTAAACCAGAAGTGTTTGGTCTGCCACCTTTTCCAATTGAAAATGAAGAATAAAATTTAAATATTTTTTTACCCTTTTATATTATAAGCAATGTAGATGTGTAGAGAGAAAATGAATCTCTATGAGATTATAAACACTGTTTTTTGAACTATTAGTATCATAGATGTGTATGCATTTGTATTTTAAAGTTTAATAAAGTTTTGATTTTTTTAAATAATGAACAAACCAATTGATATTTTATGCATCGTTTATTTTGTATACTTTGGATTCAATTTGTACAATACAAAATTATCTTTTAATTTGATTGACTTACTTATCTAATTAGGTAATAAACATCAACAAAAAGGAAACTGCTAAAAACTATTATGGAAATATTTCAATACATTATTTTTAATATTCTTGATACTTATTTGAATTTTACATATTAATAATAAATTCTGGTTTCTTTGACATAGTTTTAAATTTTTGATGTATCACAAGATTAATAAAATGACGAAAAATTTACTGATGTTATGCAGAATAGTCCGATGATGGTAAATGACTTGTTCTTGAATATAAATTAGTTTTTTACAAGTAGAAAAGTTTATTTAAGAGTGAGTCGTCGACTTGTCGCTTAATAGCCAATCCTACTAAGTATGCAAGCTTATGAGCGTATTGACATGGTGCAGGAACGCGAACAGTGCCAACCCAATTGTAATACATGAAGCATAGTTTGTATGTTAAGCGTTGAACAATATCAGGATTATAATTGTTGTCATCTCGAAGAACAATATAGTGAGTCGGAGTTGTTGTGCCTTCGCGTACATGTTGAGAACAAAGGAAGAAGTCACAAAATGTGCGACGAGTGATTGTGTTATCTAAAACTGATCCAGGTGGTGGATTGACCAAAGTCTCTTTTCCTGCATCACGAGCAACTTTGAAAAATTTATGATTGATTCGCTTTTGCACTACAATGAATGTGAGCTTTGGATTATAATTGGAAGCCATCTTTCGACAAGCATCTTCAAATTGTGGTATTTCGTAGCTTTCGACATATTGCAATTGACCATCACCAACACCTAAAAATTAGAAATTCAATAAATATTATTTCAAAAACTTTTGTTAATTACATACCATCTCGATAGATTATAATTTTCTCCGGAAGACTATTGTTTTCAGTCTTATAATGCAATAATGCTTGAGACATGCAATTCAATAATCCATTAATTAATTCTTCTCGCTTTTGTTGAATAGCAGGCTTGCTGAAATATTTTGTGAATGAAGAATTTAAAGAAGCAACAAAGCCACCAACTGTTAATCCTTTGTGACTAGCCTCATGATATGTGTCAATGCCTATAATCATTGAGTCTTTCAATGGAATTTTAATTCCCCAAAGACTACCACCCAATTTGCAGTTCATTTGTAAGAGAATCTTTTGAACAATTGATCGATTCTTGGCATCATTTCGTAGAGTTCTACTATTGATGCATTGTGATGGACAAGGGCATTCTGCGCATAAAATTTTCTTTACAGCTGCATATCGATCATCTCGAAGGGATGGAAAAATTGTAACTACCATTTGAATATATTTGTCATTGAGTTGTTTTCGAATTTCATTAACATAAGTGTCAGTTCGATCATTTCCTAATTCAATACGTCGAGGATTTGCGCAATTTATTCCAGTTGGACCAGAAACTTTTCTAACCATTTCCTCAAATGCATCAGCAGTTTTGACATCTCGATTTACGTAAATAATAAGCCAATTTTGAAGTTTAATTGGTTCAAGCACTTGATTTGATGTTGCATGACGTCCAAAATCAGCTTGTGGACCTACTGAAAATTCCTTCTTATTTCCGAAAACCACAAATTCTTCATCAAGCAATCGAGCTGTTACACGTGTCGGATCCTTATCTAATTCTAAACCCCATCCTGATAGTAATGCACTAGCTTTTTCATTATTGGCAATATTAGTGACATATTTTCGGTATGCTTCAACACGTTGAAATGGAGTTAACTTTGTAAATGAGGCAAGATCTTTCATAACATTATAATTGCTTCTCATTTCATCAGATAAACCAGTTAAAAAGCAAAGTTCTGGTACTAAGCAAACAACAAAATCCAATTTCTTCTTTTCTCCACTCACTCGCATTTCTTTACGACTTATGAGCAATGGTTGTTTCAAATCTTGAATTTTGATATTGTATTCATTCTTGTAATAATCTGCGTAAGAAATTTCACGATCGCCTTTCTTGAATGTACTTAATGGATTTTGAGAAAAATCAATATCATCAATTCTATAGCTTTTGTTATTATATCGTGTCAAAACTATATTGCCAACGACTCCTTTTTTAGCCATATCCTTCCAGTTATCAGTTTTCTGGATACATTCTTTGAAAAATTCCAAAACTGTTTTTTGTGATAAAACACGATGAGAAACATCTAACAAAAGCATAAGACCGCCTTCATGCTCTTCAACGCTTTTTACGAAACCAGGCCAAACTGAAATATATGAGGTTATTAATAAAAAATAAAAAAAATGTCGGAAAGGATTAATATACCTTCAAGTTTATGTTGTGTAATGATTTTCGGAGAAGTTGGATCAAAAGACTTACGACCAACACGTTGATAATTGAGAATACCCATAATTCGCTCAAAAAGAACATTATATAAATGAACACATTCAGCCAAGCGCTTCTGACGTCGAAAGATAAATTTAATTTTAACTTCTTCACCACCTTCCAATGATGTTGTTATTTCGATATTGTTTTCTTCCAATTTTTTTGGCAAATATAATGTAACTCCGTCAAATGTTTTAATACTTCCAATTACATCCTTCAATTGAGCCAAATATTTTCCTCTTAATCTCATGTTATCGATCTCTGGTTGAAAACGAACTTCATATTCAAATACGCCAGAATCTTTATTACATTTTATTGTTATGCAATTTGTTATTGAATCAAATGCTTTGCCCGCTCTTCCATGTTTCATAACTGTTGGAAGATCTACCTCCGGCTCTACTCTTTGAGCGCTTGCTTCAGCAGCCAAAGCTGTTGTCGATCTTTGTGGCAAAACTGTTGGTGGCTGTTGTTCAGCTTGAATATTCATTGTTTGTAATCCAGCAGTTATTTCATGTTCACCACTTCTTTCTTCACTATAAAATCCTGATGTCAAACCTCTTCCTGAACTACTGAGACCTCGACCAGATCCACTTCCTTCTCCACCTCGTCCCGATGATGACAATTTTTTTGGAGATATATCTTTAAATTGATCCTCGCTTGTACTCTCCTTTTTAGATTCCGTAGGTTCAGATCCAGATGATTTAGATTTAGTACTGATGCCAACAAATCCACGACCCAAACCGCGACCAGCTCCTCTGCCAGTAAATGGAATTTGGGAAATCGTTGAAGCACCATCGCTATAAGAAAAAATAGTGTTAAAATGTTTATTAACTATGTACAATGACATAAAATCAATCAATGTTCTTATTTAAATGTGCCTTTGCCTTTGAAGATATTCGCCAAGGCGAAGTCATAAATTTCCCGAAAACCAAAGGCACCTTCCATAACAACACTGAAGTCAATAAAGTGACCGTCTGTGACATAAGGAGCGCATTTTCTTGTTATAAATCAGTAATTTATAACAAAATTTGTTCCAACAAAAATTTCAATGCATTTCAATTTAATTTTTATTGGAACAATTCAGAAAAAGTACTTTCTTTATTGAGTTTCAACTCAATGTTTCAAAATTCACTTCTGACATGTTTTCTTTATGTTTTATAACATTTTACGATGTATAAAAGAAAATAAACTTACGAATCTGTTGACGCAGGTTGAAATGATAAAGCTCTGCCTCGGCCACTACTAGTCTGTTTAACAACAGATGAACTTTCATCTGATTTTTGATCGTCACCATCTTCAGATGATTTGGCACTGAATACAGAAAATCCACGTCCGCGTCCAGATGACATATCTAAAGATATTTAAATATAATATTACGCATAACAAAAATGAAATTAATTTTTATCAAAGTAAAAACGAGTTTTTGTCCTCGTGCTTCAGAAATTAATAAAATATTTTATTCTTTTTAAAATAACCTTAAATTGGATTCTTAAATAAGTTATTTTTATTTCTATTATATTTATATTGATGTTATTAGTTACAAATAGCAAGGTAAAATACTTTAATCTGTTTAAATTTGTAATTTTAGAAGATTTAAGTTTTTATTCAAAAGGGCAGCTTATAATTTTACTTTGTTTGATTTCTTTGGAATCTTGAAAACTACAATAGCTAGAGACTTTCGGTTTTTTGCTTTTGATTAATGATGTCGAGTTATTGTGACAAAACTATTACTGATTTGTAACTTGAAAACTTATCAATTAAAACTTCATGACATGAAGAATGTGAGCATTTTTTCAGTTATTCGTTATTTGAATTCAACTTGACAGTTATTTTAAATGAATAAAACTGATTTGAAAAGAAATTTAAAACATATTTATTCTGATGTGATGATCAGTGTTTAAAGCATAATTCTTCCATAACAGATCAATATGTTTGGTAACAAAATTTCTCGTATTTTTAGTGCTATTTTCTTGGCAACAATTCTAAGATTTTTAAAATATTATTTTTGACATGTTTTCTCGACGTTTCATGACATTTTAAGACTTTTTGGTAAAAAATTTTTTTGGTCTAAGTGACGGACTATCCTTGGGACAACACTTACCCAAACGAGTGGAAAAGTGTCCGTGTGTAGTAGGACGGATTACTTTAGCGCATTTTTTGGTGTCTAGATCAGTGATATTAGCGATTACAGAATTAATAGAATCGTCTTTAAAAGAAATATTTAGTTGCAATAAGCTATTTGTTCATTTATATAATCATTATAAAATTATAATTCATGAAAACTCGAATTAGGTAACTGTTACGAATGATTCTTAATCGTTTTAGATTTTCCGATTTGTATTTCAAAAGAAATTTCATCGATTTGAAAAGAACGATTGAGTAATATTCAAAATATTTGAAGTTCCAATATTTGCCGTTAGTGGCGCTGCAATCGTTTCGCGCCAAAAAATTTGTTTACAAATTTTCAATATAGAAACTTAAATTCGTGATTTTTAAATTACTGCAATCATTGAAAACATTCTAATAAAGATTGCCGCCAATAACTCAATAGCACAAATCAGATGCCAAAAAACCGTAAGCTTCTAGCTATTGTAATTTTCGAGATCTCACAACCCGAACAGCAGACAGCCGAACAAAGTGAAATTATAAGCTGCATTGTTGTTCCAAAAATGCGCTAAAAAATTGTTAATATGAAAATAACGGTTGAGTAAATAATTCAAAATATTTTGAAGTTCCAATATTTGCCGTTGGTGGCGCTGCAATCGTTTTCGCAGCCAACTTCGCTTTGTTTACAAATTTTAATTTGGAAATTTAAATTAGTAATTTCCTAATTAATGCAATCAATGGCAACTTTCTAATAAAGTTTGCCGCCAATAACTCGATAGCACAAAACAAACACAGCAAACCGAAAGTCTCTAGCTATTATAGTTTCAAAGATCTTGTGTCTCAACCAGCCAAAGCGAAGATATAAACTGTTTTGTTGTTCCAAAAATGTGCTAATTTACAAATGTCGATTTTTCAAAATTGAAAATTTAGTACAAACCTATATATTAATTTGCTAAATTCGATGCTGTTTCATTCAGTTATATACTTACCTATGAATTGATATTTTTTTCTTTCTTAATATTAATGTATTTTATAATTATTTACAGAAAAATCCTGATTAATGTTATTTCGCTTTAAAATCTTAAATTTACAATAAGCTTTCAAAACGCCAATTAGAGTTTCAGTTTATAAAAACGCGCTCAAGTTCTTCTTTGTAAACAAATTATTTTTCTTTAAATTTATTTTAAAATGGCACATTATAAAGGTGCAGCAGTTGAATCACAGCGTGCAATCAATCTAGTGAAAAAGAGAAAACTAGAACAGGATGAAGCAGAACTACAAAAGAAGAAGATTGAGGAAAAAATGAAGTTTAATAGTATTGAAAATAAATTTTCCAGCACAAAAAATGAAGTTCAATTAGATAATGGTATGATTGGTTTATTGACTATGACTGAAATGAAAGCAAAGCAAGAGCAAATGATAAAGTTATTGGAAAAACCAAATAAAATTGAAAATAATAAACTAAGTGATTCAGAAACAAGAGAAATTGAAAAATTCAAACAACTCAAAAAGATCAAAACATTATCATTTAATTTAGACGATGAAGAAGATGGTGAAGAACAAACAATTTTATTTAAAAAGGTAAAAAAGAATCCTGAAGTCGATACATCGTATTTGCCTGACAGAAATAGAGAAGAACTTGAGTATAAAATGCGAGAGGATTTGAAAAATGAATGGATAATGCAGCAACAAGCTATCAAAGCTGAAGAAATTAACATCACATTTTCCTACTGGGATGGAAGTGGTCATAGATTTCAAATAACAATGCTGAAAGGCAATTCTATATTTGAATTTCTACAAAAGGCACTCACAGAAATTTTACGAAAAGAATTTCCTGAGCTTAGAATTGTTACAGCTGATCAATTGATGTATATTAAAGAAGATTTAATATTACCACATTACTATACATTTTATGACTTTATTATTTCAAAAGCAAGAGGAAAATCGGGCCCTCTCTTTCAATTTGATGTTAAAGATGATATCCGCTTGCTGTCAGATGCAACAGTTGAGAAAGAAGAGTCTCATGCAGGAAAAGTTGTTTTACGATCATGGTATGAAAGAAATAAGCACATTTTTCCTGGTAGTCGTTGGGAACCATTCAATCCCGCATTAAAAACTTATGAAACTTACACGTTCAAGGATAAGAAAAATTGATAATACTTGTTTATTATTTTGATAAATGAGATATATTTTATTGTGAAATCATTTAAATGAATTAAAATAAAAAAAGCATCGAATTTGCTCTTTAAATATTTATAACACGACTAAGTTTTTGAATGCGATTTAATAATAAATCTCCTTGCTTGATTGTTGCCTGATATTGATAGTTTTTGCTGTCAGGTCTATTTGTTTCGACAATTCCTCCGACTTTATCAATTTTACAGTGCAAACGACCAGCAGCAATAAAACGCGAAAGTTCTGCATCAATGTAATCTACAGAAACACCAAAAGCTTCTGCCATATAAGAAAGTGTCAATGAACGGTATGACTCGAGCAATTGAGTGTATGCTAGAATTCTCATTTCACGGACATAAAATCTATAGTGTGGATTAGCCATGTAATCGGCTTTAAGATAACTTTCAACTTTTGTAAGATTAACAAAAAATTCTGCATAATGACAGTTGTAGAGAGAAAATAAATATTCCTTTACATCAGGAAGCTGATGAAGTACTTCTTGAATTTCTGCACCTTTGATTACTTTATCGCGTAATTCATTACGAGGTAAACTGATGATTGCTGTGTAAACAGTATATCGTACAAAAGTTGTATAATCCATCAGTTCATAGCTAGTGAAAGTGCTAACAGTATCTAAAAAGAATTGAGCTGCAGCTTTGAAATCACGAATTGCAACTGAATAAACTCCTTGATACACTTTTAGGCGATTTCTTCTATCCCAATCACCTCCTTCTTCAATTAAGGTTTTTGCTTTCTCAATATTGCGGGTGATTAAATCATGATCCAAGAAGAATAATCCTATACGAATGTTGTGAAAGATAATATCCAACCTATGACCAAGCGAAACTGTTTTCTCGTAAGTTTTTCTAAAAGCAGAAACTGCTGCATTTTTGTCTCCAATACGACACAAGTATTCAGATTTTTTCAAATTTGCCTAAAATTGCACGATATATTTAAATTTTTTAAGAAGATAAACTTTTACTGGATCTTTTATTTACCTCACGAACTTCCATTTCTCCCAAATTCTTTTCGGCGTCTTCAATTACAGCATCAAGCTCTTCGATCTTCTTTGTATTAGTTTCTTTCATTTGTGCAAGTAATTGTTGATCAACAGGCCAACCTAAATCTGCACAAACAATTTCATACCATGGTGCCATATTATCAGCTTTAATTTCTTCCAATAATTTTGTTTTCAAATCAACATTATTTTGGTTCTCTTTCATTGTAAGCAGGAATTTATATTGAGCTAATTCCAACTTTGGGTTCTTTTCAAGTCCTTGTTCTTCTAAGTTTTCGATAGGCATCTTGATTAGATTTCAAAATACTTTTATTTAGAGAAAATTAACAAAATCACTTTCTTTTGTAAAATGAATTGAATGAATTGCAAAATTGTGTAAGGGGAAATAAATTGAAATCTAACAACAGGGGAATGTAAAATGAAATTTTCAATTTGAATTTTAACGTGCATAACGAAATCTGCCTATTTATAAATTGATGACTGATTTTATTTTTTGCAAAAAATGAAAATATGGATGAAAAATATGAAAAATAAATATCATATATAAACCACACAAAAATTATTGACCAATTAATTGACCAAATTAAATATTAAACATATTTCAATTAACTCGATAATGAGAGTAATTAATAAAAATCTCATAATTAAATGATTGTTCCAAAAAGTGCACTTTGGGTTGATGTTTCATTATATTTTATATAATTTCAACAGCAATCGGAAATGAACATTAATTTCAATAATTGAATTTAATTTGGCAATGCCATGTTCGTAAATATATTCACACACACACCAGATTTATTGATTGCATATTCATCTTCTTCTCTCTCACTCATACTCAAGCTCACATGAAAATTGTATGTTTTATGTACAACGGAACTGCGCTCGTTTTGTAATTTTAACATTTAGGATCAATTATGATTCTGTTCTATATATAGAAAATTAATTTCTATTACTATTGCGATATTGTGCAATTAGTCATCATATTGTGCAATATTTATTATGATATAATTTTCTTGCATGTCTCACGTTAAATATCAGTATATTTCTCTCAAGTAATATGTTCTAAATTGAATGTTCAATATGTTTAATTAAGTAATGTCTGATTTCATCATATTTGTGGTAATAATGAGTATTTTAGTGTTCAACACCCAAATTTTTTTTATTATTTAAAACAGTAATGTTAGTTTAACAATAAATAACTACTTTATATTATAATCCAAGCAATTTAATAATTGATAGAAACATGCAGGGATATATAAATTGTAATTATATGCATTTTCACTAATGACTTCAGTTATGCAATCATGATTAATGTTCTTATCATATCATGTATACAAACAATAATCTAGATCGACTCACTATTATTGCTTGAAACATTCGCATTGTTAAGAGCAATTAATTAATAATTAATGCTAGAGAGAAAATCTATGCTGAAAATTGCTCTAAATATCATAAATAATTTCCGTAAATTGCTCATCATCTACGCATATAACACACGAATTGCATAAAGCATTAATATTTATATGCGCACATCTCCTGTGTCAGAGCATATCGTAATAAATTTACATCAATTATAATGCGAATTTTCAATTTCCTTCTTGATTTATAGCAAAAGGTAGTCAAAATTATCTTTCATCTTCTTAAAATACACATAATTTATTCATGTCATTTAAAACATAACATATATATCGTCATCTTTGTCAATTGTGTGATATTATTTACTACAGTAAATAAATTAAATTGCCAAAATAAGAAATCCTCTTTTTTAGTGATTATAATAACATACACGCACGCTTAAATATAAGTATTAGCATGATATCAAGATCAAAGGCCTTTTTTTAATTCAATACAATATTTATCGACGTCTAGCTTATGAACGTTTTAAGAGAGTGTGTTTTTTACTAAATTTTCATGTTAGCAAAGAGGAAGAAAATGAGCTGCTTCTACTGCTGTCTACTAAATTGATTGATGTGTCAACGAGAAAAATAATCTTACTTAATAGTTTTCAAAATAGATTTTTAATTTTTATCGTTGCCGTCGCCTTTTTTTTCTCGGTTTCAATCAGAATTTTCTTGTTGTGTGATGGCAGCAAACAGCATGACATCATAAATTTTCTCATTTTTCTTTTCTTTACTCTTGTTTATCTCGATAGATTATTATTTATCACATTTTAATTCCTCTGCTCATCATTTTAATCTGTCTCTAAAATATTTCTTTTCTCCTTAAGTAATTTTTCTCTTTTTTGTGAAAGATATTTATTGCTAGACACATTTTATTATGGATTTTTTGGGGTTTTCACGAAATCAATTTTTCACTTTTTTTCCGTGTGAAAAAGAAAAGAAGAGGAAAATTAATAGATATTTTTTGGTGTCAAAAGAATTGAAATTTGTTATTTTCATTTATGATAAAATTTTATTCAATTATTATTCAGTTTAACACAGAAACCCACTCAAATCTAAAATCAATATTTCATACAATGCCTTCAATCATCAATTATAGCCAATTAAATTCTAATTTGCAATTCAGAATTCATAAAAACATCGTTTCAATTCAAAAGTAAAACCTGATCAAATATAAAAATTGAACTCATTCGATATCGATAGAAAAACACACACCGATAAATTGAAAGAGAGTACACATAATCCACCTCTTCTTCTCCCTATTCATTCATTCATTCGATGAAAAAGAGAGCGAAAAATGAAAAATCACTTGTCTGGTTGTGCAGAGTAAAAGGGAGAAGAAAAATCATAAAGATTTGGTGTGAGAAACGATATCTCAATTGTTCAATGGCCATGATATTTAATTTTTCCCTCTCTTTTTAGATATTGAATAATAATACTTAATTGGATATCCTAATAGAAACAGATTATCAAGAAAAAATCAATATCGAGAAAAAATTGACCAAGGAATAAAAACTTTTTTAAATAATATTTTCTTATTTGTCTTGAAAGAACTCTTTGCTTTCTATCAGCTAATACTGTAAATTTAATCTTAATTATGAATTTTAGACAAATTTAAAATTTAAAATAAAAGTTCTCAAATCTTAATTATGACGATGCTGCTATTGATGATGATTTTATTCATTGCATAAAAAAAACCAAGGGCGTTTAGATTAATTTTCTACGATGTTCAATGAGATAGAAATGCTTATACACTTTTGTAACTGTGTTTAATTGAGCATTATTCTTCTTGCAAATTCATAATGTCTCGTAGTTAATGCACTCGCATAATTCAAAAGAAAAATAAATAAGAGAAAAACTTTTAATTTATTAAAGTCTTTAGTTAAGTTGCGAGTTATTAATATAATGAGAGAGAAAGTAAAATATTTGGCTTTTAAGCGAAACGGTGCGAAAAATGTTTGCAAAGAAATTTTTCACGTGCTTTATTAGAAGACTTTAAAGTTGAAAAGATTTTTTTCCCATCTCAAATTCTTTATTTTTTAGTTTATCGTCCATCGAGTCTTTCCGCTTCAGACATCAATCAAATTCAAGTGTATTAAATGTGACTTACTTTTCTCATTCATTTCGAATTTCATCTTTTGAAGTCTCATTTTCTTTATTTAAATTTATTCTACGTATACACTTTATTTTTGAAGAATGAAGGCAACTGTTGTACACGCATACAAAAAGAAAAATATAAAGATTAAAAGTTGCTTAATTCTTCAGTCACAAACAATTTATTTTAATATCTTTTATGATTTATAAAATAACGGTCAAAAAGTGTTCGTTAATTTTTCAAATCAAAAAGTTCGTTATTAATATTAATTTTTATTATTAAAATTTCCTGCACAAAAGTTCATTCATTTTTTAAAAAATTATTATTTTTTTCTTTCTACCTACCTCATTAACTCATGCATTTCTGAATCAATGTTTTATTTCTTCCTCTATCTATAAAAACTAAACAGCTATGAAAAATCGCTGAAAATTTATTTATTTTAAATGTTTTACAGAAAGTACTAAACATATTGCTAAAGAAAAAATCTTTCATAAGATGAAGAATTTTTGAAAAAAGAAGAAATTTGCAATGCAAAATTACACGCTATTTTGAATATGCATACATACTTAATATGAAAATTCATGTTTTATTTTTAAAAAAATATCAACAACAAAAAAATGTTTATTTGCCAAGCAAGAGCACTTGACGAGAGAGAAAAGTGTAGTTTCATTGAGAAAAGAATTTTAATAGGATTTACTTATGTAAAATAAAAATTTTCAAGTCAATGCACTTTTCTATTCATGAGCTTATAAAATATTAGGAAAAACTCTACCATTATTCTATTTTTAAGGAAAAATATTTCACTCAATTAACTTTTCATTTATAAAATTTCATATTAATTAATTGCTGTAGAAATTCTTTTGTCGGGAGAGAGAAGAATGTGCACATTGCTGCTTTGCTGTTGATGAGATGAGAGAGTGCATTCATGAAATATAAAAAAGTTTTTTAATTGCCATTGCCCTCATCTTTAGCTTCATCATATTCACATTGTTTAGCATGCAGCAACACTTTTCATTGAAATTTGAAACATACATATATGCTTTATTGAATTGATGCTTGTATACCAAGTGAAGATCAAACAATTCAAAAAGAATTTCATATGCATACATGAAATTTTCATCGTTTGCCTTCAACTGCAAATCATCATTGTGTGGCAGAAAATTTTGCTCTTTCTCTTTCGCTTACATTTTAAGCGTTTATTGATTTTCTGAATAGGCATGTGTGTCTATTATAATTACTATCATACAAAGTGTGAGAGAAATGAAGTATTGTGAAAATTTACTGCAATAACATTATAATGTTATTATTGGAAAATTGATGAGAACTTAAAGGGGAAAATCTGTATTAATGAAATATTGAGATTTCAAAGATAATATCAAGCTAAATGAACTTTGATTTAATGCAATATATAATTTTAGTGAAGTTTTTTAGCTTTGAATGAAATCAGATAAAATATGAAAACTTAACGAAAATTATTTTTAACAAAAATCAAAAATTAACGAAAATTAAAAATGCTTACAAAATTTTAGAAAAAGTTAAAAGAATTTTTCAAGTATTGTTCACTGAAATGACAGCTCAAATTAAGCAAACGATGTTATATTTAGTTGAAATTTTCTAAATAAAAATTATTAAATATTAGAAATCAAAAGTAAATAAAAACTTTAACTTAACGAAAGACGAAATTTATCAATGATAAAATTTATTCTTTTTAAACGAAAGTATATTTGTATATACATAAGCATACCTGTGTATATATATGTTCATATTCAAGAACCTAATTAATGAAACTTTTACATTGCAACAAAAATGATTTTAAATTTTACACATTGCAGATTGTTGCAGAAACAAGAGGGTGGTAGAGGGTGATATGAAATTCACTCATAAAATTATTTTACATTGCAAAAGCAGCAAATTTTATCTCTCGTTTCACATCACTTTAGTGTGTATATATGTACATATATTTCACAGCTAATTTAATTGAGCTCAAATTTCATGTAGTTGGAAAATCATTTTCAATTGCGCAATTTGACTATCCATTATAGAAAAATTCTTTTTAATAGGTAGAAAATTAATTGCTTTCCATGATATAAATCATTTTTTACTTTAAAACCTTTAATAATTAGCCATGATTTAATAAAAATTGTCATATAAATAAAGAATATGTTTCATAGGGAAAAGTGGAAAATTATTAAAAATAAATCAAAATGAAGACAGTTTTAAAATATAAACCTTCACCATCTTTTGTCATTCTTTTGAATTGAATAAGGTATACATATAATAATAGAGTAAGCATTAAAAATTGCTTGTCCACCCACGTTTGCCGCGCACTTTTTTCCCATCCCTAAAATCTCTCTAGAGAGATTATATAAATTTTAGATAGAAGATGTGTATACATAGGTATGATGATGAAAATGGCATTGTCATATTTGGAAAATTTTATCCTATCCTATTTCACTGCCTACACTCATACTCTCAATTGTGAATTACGATACATACACACATACATTGTTCCCTACATTGTTGCAATAAAATAAAATAATTCCCTTTAAGCATTTTTTTTGTGCTTTATACATAAAATGATGACGAATCTCAAAATAGCATTTTGCAGGTTTCAAAAGCAAAAAGAAGAAAAATAAAAATAGTTAAACGGCGGCAATAGACAGTTCAATAATATTAAATATATATGAGCTATTGAATAGCAATAAAAATTTCCTTCAATTTTCTTTTCTTTGGAAAATTGCTTACAAATCATAAAATCAATAAGTCAAATGGAATTTTACCCCAGGGAGAAAGGAAAGCTCTCTTTTTTTATTCGGTATAAGAAGTCGTTGTTGTTGTCAATAAAAAAGGAAAGAATGAAAAAAGTGAACCGAACATGAAACAAATTACGTTTTGAGTGACTATATGAATGTGAATAAATATTTTATGATGATGGTCTTTTGTTATGATATTATAACGATGTTATTTTTGTTTATTTCCGGTGAATGATGAAAAGTCAAAAATTTTCCTTTCTCTATTATTTAATGATTGCACATAAATGTGATGTGACCAATTAATGTGAACATTAAACAGAAATTGAGTTTATTTATGTGCAAAAGTGATAGATAATTAAAAAAGAGTGCAAAATATCTCTCATATGCATTATTTGTTGTGCTTAAGAATTTTAATTGCTGGTTATTCTATTAAAATAATTGGCAACCACGAATTTATTGGTGAAGCTTTTTCTTAATTATTTTATGCAAAAAGTTATGGTTATTCTAGATCAAGACTAGGACACTTAATTTTACCTATTTTTAAAACTTTATTCACCAAAATATTCTAATTTGAGCCATTTTTTGAATGTCGTGAAATATTCTATTATTTCTGGTTTCAAATTGTCATTAAATCAAATTAATTAAATTTTAAAATCATTTCTAGCATATTATTTACCTTCTGTATTTGACAGGGTATTTGATTTTATTTATTTTAACAGGCCAAACCATTGTTGGCTCACGTGAGACGTAAAATAGTGTCTTTTGTTTCTTAATAATCCTTTTTATATCACTAATACGCATAATAGTACTACGTTTCTTACAAAATTTATAGTGAAATCAAATGACCAATAACCAGGCAAAAACAGAATTAATTATCTCTTTGAAAAAATCGTTTCAAATGTCCCTACCTCAATATTATGTTTGTAGGTTGTCCTAAAAACCTATCAATATTATCTTCCATGAATAATTGCGTTTCAAGAGCACTTGAACAATCGGAAAACTCAAATCTTCTGTAAAATCTGAGGAAAAATAAGAAAATTTCCGTAATATGAATTATGAACCACAAAAAAAAAAATTCCAAATTAATTTTGTTACAAGATCTTATTGTAATTTGACTCTTGTTTCATCAAATAATGTAAATTTATTAAACTTATTTTTATGCTTTTTCCAAAATTTACCAATTATTAAATAATCTCTTCTTAATAAAATTATTTGTCAATATGTAAAATATTTCTTTGAACTAATTTCAAAATGATAAATGAAACAATAGCATAACACATCCATAAATTTAATTTAATGTATTCAATTGTACTTATGTAGCTTCAGGAATAACAAATTATTCATTAAATAAATTCCCATCTTCAACAACCTATAAACTTCAATCCATAATTAATTTCGTTCAACCATTAATTTGTATTCATGATTTGAATAAATTGTCGTCTATGTGCATAATAATGCAATTCTGCGTAAATCCTTCATGTATTTATGTTGTACATTGCGAATATGTGCAATAACAATGAAAGGAGGAAATTAAAGTACATTGTGAATTTTGAATAATTAAAGATATTTTGAGTAGTTTCATGCAATTTATCCTGAACTGTTGTCTTTTCTATAATGCGCTTCATTAATTAATTTTCAGCGCATTATATTCATTTAATATGCATGTTGATGATGACGATGATGCAGTATTTTAATCTTTTACTCCTCAACAAAAACAGCTCCGACTCGTAGTCTATTTTAAAAATTATTGCCGAACTTGATTGATGATGTCAGCTGAAAATTTGTTTACGATCATTCTTTGTTCAATCGAATTTGACCGAAATTTTCATGTCTTTTTTCACTCTTAATGACTTAATGACGACGATGAATTTTATTATAATTACGATGCTCAAAAACAACAAATGTTCTAATTATTTTTGTTTAGCTTTATTTCTAATAAATAAAATCAAAACTTTTCTTTTAATCCTCTTTTAAAATGAAAACTGATAAGAATTTTTAAATTAATGAAACAAAATTGTTTTTCGTCTTTTCCTTTTTGCGTGACTGAAGAAATCAGAATCAAATTACTGCACTGATACATGATGAGGATAAAAATAAAAATCAATAAATAATTCATCTTTTATAATGATGTATGTGTTTCCTCTTTCCTTCCGACCTCCTTAATTTTCAGCTTCGATGCACATTCTGAAAATTGGAAGAGCAATGCAAGTCTATCAATAAATTGATTTTTTATTTTTGATCAAGGAGAAGAAACTTTGAAAGTTGCATCTTTTTGGGTTTTAAAAAACATCAAGTTAGTTCTTAAGTAGAATTTTAACTTTCTAAAGAATCGTTCAATTTTTTATTTCCAAAGAAACTTAAAAATATCAAAAAAAATTGTCTAAATTCATTCGATTTCATCAATCACTTGTCTTCAAATACCATGTGGCGATAAAATTACCTTTCTTTTTTAAAATCAAATAATGATTCTTTAATGTGTGTTATAAAATTCAAAATCAAAATACACAACTGCGTCTCTTTCGCTGGCTCCTTTTTCGTCATGGTAACGAACAATCATCATTTTTTATAAGGTTTACTCAACAAGAAAAATCGCATATATGAAATCTGAGAAGTTCGTTCAAAAAAAAGGGTAGAAAAAAGTATCAAACTTGAAGTTCACGACTTTATTTTCAACACAATGAGCATGTGACGCAAATCCCTCTCATTCCATTTTTATTTGCATTAAAAAACAACAATGTATTCTTTCCTTTATTCATGCAATAAAAGAATTCTTGTTTGAGATTGCATTACTTAAAAAATTTCGAAGGAACCAGTATTAAATGTGAGACAACGCCTTTGGTGGTCAATTAGTTAGTCTTAAGAACGAAAGAAAGAGAAAAAACATTAAATTATGCTTCGATTTCTTTTCTCGCTTCGTATTTTAAGAATTTTTAAATAAAATGTTGCGACGTCGTCAAACAGTAGCTGCTTTTTGAATGTGGGCACACAGTTATCGCTATCTTCTTTTTAATTTTTTATTCAAAATACTTTTTAGGCTTCTTTAGATTCAATCGTAATGTTAATGACTTAATGATCAAAAAGAAGAGATTGAGAAAATGATAAATCGTTGGCTTTTATCTCTTATTCGCAATAAAACCCGATTAATCGCACGGTAGCAATGATAAAATCAAGGTAAAAACATTTTTTAATATGTATGTGAACTTTTGAATTAGCTTATTGGTAATTAACCAAAAATTAGATAAAATTTCATTACCTTTGGTATATTAATCTTTTGCTAATTGAAGTATTTGTTTAGTAGCTAAAATAAGTTGTCATTAATTTTGATTGAATTTCTTTTTAAAATTCTTTAACATTTTTTAAATTTGGAAATTCGTTTTATTTGTTTACATTTCAAAATTTTTGTTTACAAAATTATTTAATGTACAATTAGAAGACAACAAATGCAATTGAAATCTTTACTTTAAAATATTTTAATGAAAATTTGAATATCCATTATTCTATAATTTTTAAAATAATCATACCATTGTATTTAAAAATCGCAATGACTCATAAAACAGAAAAGCAGCAGCAGAAGTTTGTTATAGTAATTAATGAGCATACGAACGAAAAATATCAATTAACGTTGAAGGAATTAAAATTACTCATAAATCGCAATTAAGTGATTTACATTTTTAACTTGCTATGCATTCCGGGCTGTCACACACATTGAGAGGAACATTGGCAGGAAATTGCACTTAACAAAAAATAAGAGTCAAGCCAAAAGAAAAAAAAATTGAAGAAGAAGATTATAAGGCAGCAGTTGTTGTGAAATGAGGCGACACAAGACAAGCGAATGTAAATCATGCGTTGAATTCCATAAATTTTATTTCATCTTTTTTTGTCGACAAGTTTTACAACATTTGAGATCTCTTTTGAATCATATTTTCTTTCTTTCTCTTTTATTTAAATCCACTACTCTTTCTTTAATCGTCCCGCATAAGTTTTTTGTGTGAATGGATATTTTTATTTTTCTGAGAGAAATGAAAAAGACCAAATAGTAGCGAAGAGAGTTTGCGAGAGTAAAAAATGAATATAAAAAGCGACTTAAAAGATAATTAATGAACTGAAAACATTGAAAACATTTCTTTCCTTTGAGTTAGACAAATTAATCAAAAGATGAAAATACTTTTCATGCCATGCATCTTAAACTCGTGTGTGTGTGTGTGTGTTTTTGTGTCAAATAATTTTTACTCTATTGCAAATTAACTTTTTTACTCTTTGCTTTTGTGTGTCGAATGACGCGACAAATTGAATGAAATAATTTTTTCATCTGCTCATCTATCATGAATAGATATTTTAACACTCTTCTCAGGTGCTTAAGCTTGTGGGCGCACTTATTGGCTGGTTTGAATTCTTTTTTTTGTAATAATGCTATTTATAAACACACATGTACACGATAATTAGGTACATTTGCTGAGTTGACACATCAATCAATTTTATTTTTACCGCATTTCTCTTGAAATATCTTTGTAGGAAATGAAGTAAACAATATATTAAAAGTTTGTTTTGTCACCATGACTTAATAGGAAATTTGATGAGAAATTAAATTTAAAATTTTTAACAAAAATTTCAAATTTTGACGAAAAAAATTTAAATGGAATTTTAAACTTATCGAAATTGAAAAAATCAACGAAAGACCAAAAATTTACGAAAAATTTGAAAAATTGACAACTAAATAAAAATTTTTAACTATTGTTTATTGTATATTTTCTTTAAAAATGCGTAATAGTCTTCGATTCAAAAATTTTTCATTCCTAAAAATAAAAGAACAATTTTAAAGCATTTCGTAACATTTAAACGGTCGAAAAATGAAAAATTTTGTTTGACGATCTGCGGGCATATTTTTTGAAATGAGATGAGTGTGAAAATGTGTTTTTAACATTTAATTAGATGTTTTTTCTTCACGCTTAATGTTCTATTTGTGTCAATTTTTTGATACTTAAAGACGTCGATGAGTGAAATTTTTTCGTTGGAAAATAGATTGTTATTATTGGCGCCTTTGGTTGATATTCTTTCTTTCTCATGAGTAAATTTACTCCACTTATCTCACTCATGTGAATGAAAAACAATTTTGAATCGCTAATCAATTAAATAAACATTTTAATTGAATTTTTACGCTTTACTTAAAGAAATTTGTGTGTGAAAATTTGCAATAAAATAAATTAATGAATTAAACACGCGGCTCTGTATGGCTTTCAAAGTCAATTATTTAGTGAAACTAATATAAAATTCTGAAAAAGAGAGAAGAGAAAAAAATTTAATTAAATTTTTCAGGGTTTGAAAGTTTTCAATTTTGGCAGATATTTTTTTTGGAAAAGTCATTCCGTGAAATTTCTGTATTCTTTTTGATTTTTTTTATTAAATCCTTAGAAACTTAAATTATTTGCATATTCTTGAAATTTTTCTATTCATTTAAATTAACGTTTGGATTTCACAGATGGATCTAAACTTTCTTAAAGGATTTCGAAGATAATAAAACTTTCTAAGGATTTTGCAGATCTAGAAATTTTTTTTTTGAGATTTCACGGAATATTTTTGATTGAAAAATTTTCAAACCCTGAAATTCAAATTTCCTTCATTTTTAATTATTTTCAATTTACTTTTATAGTTTTCAATTTTATTTGTAGTTATTTCGTATACAAAAACACCACATCAATAATTTCACTTTTTCTCATTACAATTCGTTTGTTTCTTTCAATATTAAACATTAAAGTTCAAAAAGAAATAAAAGTCTAAAAATTACAAATTATTAAAATCAGAAATTTTTCGTACGATTTAAATGACTCATAAATTGACATTTAAGTTTTGCGATATTTTGTGCAATTTTAAATTCAAAAATCTTCAATAAAATCTTTTTTCCTTAATTTATTAAATTTAAATTTTTTTCAGAGATAACTTCTTTTTAAATTCAAAGGTACAGGAGCTGAAATTTTTGACTTAAAATCGCTTATTGATATTTTTGAACTTGATAAATGACTCTCGACATCATGAAAATTCGTATGATGATGAAAGCTTCCTTTTAGCAATGCTGGTGAATGTTTCGTATCAATAAATGTTGGCATATCACTGTAGCTACTTTTATGATTATTCAGTACATGTGGATGATGCGAGGATTTCATTTTTGGCGGCTCCATATGCTTATTGATTTTTGTACCATTTACAGACATTTGCTGATGCTGCTTTAGTCTTGAATTTTGCTTTGCTGTGATTTTTGCGCTCAATTCTGCTGCCACAGATTTCGTTGTTGATTTAGCTGCATTTTGAATTTCAGTTGAATGCTGTTCGGAAGATGGTGAGGACTTTGAACCATTTGTTTTATGCTCACTTGCTTCTGCATTTGTTATATTTTCTTGTTTCTTCCCTAGATTTTTCATATTTTAAAAAAATTTATGTTAGAAAAAATATTTGAAGAAAAATTTAAAAAAATTGTTTGAAAGTAGATCAAAAAATGTAGAACTTTTAGTTGAACGAAATAAAATCAAATCAAAATAAATCTACATAAAATTTTTGATCTACATTTTTAACAATTTTTTTCTACAAAAATATTCATTATTTTAAATTATGTAAAACTTACATTTTGTTCTTCGATTTTGAAACTGAAAGAAATGAACAATCAAAAAAGAATCATTCATTAAAATTACTAAAGAAAAGTTTTTAACAGTCAATAATGATTGTAAAACTTACCCATATTTTGACCTAAAAAAGAAAAAGAAAAGAAGAAAAATTAGTAACATAAAAAATATTTTTCAATGAATTGAATAATTGAGTGAACAAGCAAGAAGAAAAGTTTTATAAATAAAGAGAATGAAGTTCATTAAAAATTGAATTGAACATTCAAGTGCATTTTTAAACTTTTTTTACCACCCCAAAAAAAAGCTTTAAATAAAAGTCATAAATAACTTGAAGTAACAAATTTTCATAACATAATAATCATGCCGCTTGCAACCCACATACAGCAGCAGTGTGCTAAAAATTATTTTGCATACAGAAAGAGTAAAACATTAATCCCTATTTATTATTATATTCATTGCCACCCTTTCCCCTACCTATCTATCTCTCTCTCAATAACAGCAACAACAGTTTGAAATTGCTGCTCTTAAATCATACAAATATACTTTTATCATCGTCGACTTATTGAATTTTATTTGCTACATAATGGATATTTGATTTTTTTCTTCTCCCCGAGTGCTGTTCATCGTTTTTACTCTCTCTCTCTAAGAGAGTAAAGTTTCTTGATTGAGCATGTGCATTGAGAGAGCAGATAAAATTTTGTAAACCCAACAAAACATGCAAGCAGCATACAGAAGAGAAAATAATGGAAAGAATCAACGATACGTTTAACGATTATCACTCAATAACAGTTTATTAAATGAATAATAAACTCGTTCAATGATTTAATTTTAGAAACATTCTTTGTCGACTCAATTTCGGAGAAGAGAAAAATAAGAGAGAAAAAAAAATTCATTACAAGTCTGCAATTGTGTATGTGTATATATAGGGTGAATTTTATGCTGGCTGAAGGTGAATGAGTAATTTTTTGATGTAATAAATAATTTATTTACATGCTTTTTCCTCTCGTTTTCTCTCATAATTGATGTTGAATTTTCGTGAAGCACACGAAAATGAATGTTATGAGATTAGCATTAATCTCTTTATAAATGAGGCATCATTGTTTTGTGACAATTTGAAGGAATAGAAAATTATGTAATTTTATTAATTGACAAGATTTTCAGAATTGAAATTTTTCGTCTTTCTTGGAAATTTCTTATCTTTTTTCTTAGATTTCGAAAAAATAAATTTTAACGAATATTATTATACATTTTCGATAAGTTCTATAAATTTCGTTAAATTTTTACTTATTCGTTAAAAAATTAATTGTATGTTACAATTTTATAAAACTTTCAATTTGTTTCGTTAAAATTAAAACATTTTTGATTATTCAATTTTTATTAAATTTCATAATTTGTTTCTGTTTATTTGCTATTTATTTATTTTATTCATATAAAATTTATTTTTATTTCCTTCGTTGAACTTTTATCTTTTGTCATAAAAAATTTTTTTTTCGTTAAAAAATTATTTTTTACCCTCAGATCAAAATAATTCTCGTAAATAAAGAATGAATTCAAAAATTAAATGATTTATTGCTTCACTTCAAATTCACTCCCACAAATTAAATAAATTCCAATTATTCCTCTCTCTTTTTTCTATTTTTATATATAAAATAAAATGGATCATCATCAACACATAAATGACATCAAACTCAATTTATTATGCAGAAAAAAAAATCTAAAAGCGGAAAAATGTTAAACGTAAATTGCCGTTTTTGTCTCTCATACCCTTTGCATATGGGAAATGTGAATTCTGGCATTCGATAGAGAATGAGTGAGAGGAAAAATATACAAATCGATAACACAAATTGGCTTTTGTGAACAACATTGTTGTTATCCTTTTCAATGAGCGATGTGCTGTGCTGCTGCTGCATATACATATACAGTTAGCGATTTGGCGAGTGAGCAAACGATGTGAGTGAGAATGCGATTATAATGGGTATGAGGTTAATCGTTTATGTGAGTTGAACGAAATAATAGCTATAGAGCAATGTTCGTTTAGTTTTTTTTTTCGGGAGAATGAGAAATTTATGACGACGCGCAGATTCGTGCTGTTGATGCTGTTGCTGTTGACGATGATGATATGAAAATGTTTCAATTATGATTTTGATTGTTCAGTACTTGTTATGCATTTCAATTGTTTTTTTTTCCTTTCTTTCTTCCTTTTTCGATAGCAAATTTTTATTGTCAAATGAACAAATGACCAAAAGGCAGGAAAAAGTCAAACAGCGGAAAGGAAAGAGTTTATTGCAATTAATAACAATAATTGAAAGTGCAAGGGGAAAACATTCTAATTTTATTTGATAAATTTTGAAAAGGAAGGAATTTCATTTGGAAGGAAATTTCTTTTTGATTTCCTTACAATTTTAATTTCCTTGCAAGGGAACCAAGTGAATTTCTCCCTGATTTGTAATTTCTTTTAAAAATTGAAAGAATTAGAAATGGTTTTTTGTAAATTACAAAGATTTTGGAGGTTTTCTTTCGCTATAAAAACTTTATGAAATAAATTAGACAAAGATGGTCCAAAAAAATTGATAAAAACTACACAGCTCAAAGTATTTCACTTAGTGAAAACTAAAAATTTTCAAATATTAAATTGATTTAGGTCTCATCACATTGAATATGAAACGAAAGGAATTTTAAGCGAAAAATTCCTTGATTGAAAGAAGCTTATCAAAAAGCAATTCCATCATTCTCGCTCATTTCGAATGTTATTTCTAATTTTAGAAAATAATTTTTGATTGCAGTTATGAATTTGAATAATCTGGCAAATTGAATTGAGCATAATAAGCGAAAATAATCAACCGAAATTCAAAAATGATTTTTCGATTAACATAAAATTTGAATTAAGGATTGTATAATTGGTAATTGACACATATAATGCAAGCTATTTAAATTATTATTGAGGAAAATTTTGATATAAATTTAAATTGATTTGATTATGCGAATTTTCGACTCATTAGGTAGATTATTTTAGGTGAAAATCATTATCGATATTTGAGTGTTTTTCTAAATTATTTTAATGATCAATTAAGTATGAAATCCTTCAAATATTATTTTTAAAAAATCGATAATATAACAAAATTATCATAATTATTCAATCACTTGATTTATTTTATATAACGAGTTTATTCCAATTCAAAAAAAGTCACAATGTTGTTGAAATTGATATAACAGCTAAAAGGCTATTAACTTCTTCAATAAAGTAAGCACTTATTAATTTTAACTGTTGCCTATAACGACATCTTTTTCTTCTCTCTCGTTCACTCACTTATTCTTTCCTTCTTCCTCCAGTTGCCGTCGCAATAAGCGTAAATATAATTTTAAATGACATGATTATAATTCATATGCCTTCGAGATATTAAATTAGCGTGAATGCAAAAATCTAGGTGAAGAAACTTTGAATTTATCAAGAAATTTTTAAAAAAGGCGAAAGTCAATCAAAGTTTAAATTCAGAAATTAAAAATTTCAAATTGATTTTTATTAATTAAAATTTAAAAATTTTTTACACCTTGAATTTTAAACTCGTACAAAAATTTGAAATGTATAAGTGTGTAAATAAAAGTGCACAGATACGTAGATGATGAGAAATTCAATAAGTCATAAAGTAATTCCATTTATATATATCTTTACATTTTCAAAGAGAGCAAGGAACGAGAAAGTTCATTTATGAGTGAAAATGAGAGAACGGAAATGTTAATTTTTACTATTAAAACTTGTCAAGTATTTTTTTATCATCATTAGAATACAGAGAAGAAAATGAGAGCGAGAATGAATGTTATAATTATAATAGCATTAACATTATCATCATGAATTGTATCGGCTGCTGCTGCCGTCGCTCTTTTTTATTTTAAAAAATATGAGAACCAAGACAGAATTGAAAACAGACCTCCAAAGTGTAATATGATACTTTTTACTCTCTCTCGCTCTTGCTTGTTCATTCACTCGACAATGCTTAATGAATATTTAAAAACCATATTTTCTGTTTTATGATCCTTAATTGCTTGTCGACGACGCTCATCGACTTTTTGGACTCTGATGTATTTTTTATATTTTGTATTTTATTTTTTCGATCCTTGCACACATTGTATGAAAGCATACAGCCGAAAAAAATGAAGCAATTAAAACAAATTGGGTGAGCATGAGCAACAACACTGTTTATATATATTCATTATATTATGGGCTTGTGTGTAGGGGTTCTCGATTTCCCGTTCCCGGACGATTTTCGGGAACGGGAACGGGATTCCCGGGAATTCCCGGAAATTCCGAAATAATTTTGTCATACAAAATGACTCAAAATGTCTATGAAAATTTAAAAATCATAGAACTTATGATTTCTTTGATCATATTTTGCATTTTATTATTGAAAATCAACATAAAGAGAGTTGGTTTGAAAATACTTTTATTGACATAATGAAAAATTTAAAATTTTCTTGCTAATTTTTTCTTTATTATAGAACAGCAAAAATAAAATGAATTTGATGGTTATTTTATATTTTAAAAACAGTTAAATATAAGCTTCGGAAGACGAACAGAATTTTTAGTCGTTATTTTTCAAATAAAATTTTTACAAAAATTTGCGCGCTAAAGGCGCACTCTGCAAAAAATATAAAAAATATTAAATTTTAAAAATTTTCCATGAAAAAATGATTTTATTAAGAAATAAAATTATTTTTTTATTCCTTTCTTTATTTCCCACTCATGAAAAAATTTTAAAAAAAAAATTAAAAAATTATCAAATATTCATTTCTAGCGTATCGTTTTGTCAAAAAAATAATTTATGATATTTTGTTTACATTTGAAAATGAAAATTTTAATGGAAAATGTAAACCAAAAATTTCGATGACAACAAAATATTTTCAAATTCAATTTTTTCAGATTCTTTTTGTTTACTTGTCCTATGATAGGTTCAAACAAAATAAAAATTTTTTCTCGAAAAGTGACAAATAGATATTCTAACTTTAGTTATTATTTATTAAAATAGAAGAATTTATCTTTTTTTAATGAATCCAACATAAGAATTGGTTCAACAATAAGTAAGAAAAGTTCTAAAAAATCAAGGCCTGAGAATCTTTTTTGATATTTCCCATCAAGATACCTTTGTTTTTCGAAAAACAAAAATTTTTAGAAATGGATTTTTTAAATGACTACAATTCTAAAACGATAACACGAATATATGCAGTCCTTTCTGAATTTCATTTCTAATGCTCATAGCTTTCTTTTAAGCTATCAACAAAATTTTTATAGTCTTTAATAAAAGAGAAAATCACGATATCAAAAAAAATCAAAAATAACAAAAGTTCAACCCCTTGCAAAAAATATAAAAATAACAAAAAATATCAAGAGTTCTCAGGCCTTGAAAAAAGTGAGAAAAAAATTTGTACCGTGATAGAATAATTTACCATATTTTTTCATCATTTTTATTTTGATAGAATGAAAATTTTATGAAATTATTGAATTTTTTTTAAAAATTTTCAAAAAAAAGTTGAACTTTGTATGGGAAATTTGCATTTCTCAAAATTTTCGGGAATTCCCGTTCCCGAAAATTGAAAATTTCGGGAACCCGGGAATTCCCGTTCCCGATTTTTCCCGGGAATTCCCGTTCCCGTTCCCGAAGTGAGAACCCTACTTGTGTGTGCATAAAAGTTTTTCATATTATCAAATTTTATTAATGAACATGAGCGGAGGCACCATGAAATATGAATGAAGTTAGAAATGTAAAGAGAGAAAATAATTTTTATTTTGTTTTATGCGGTAATCTCATTAGCGAGTAATTGTTTATATATCAGAGTTAGTAGGCAGTAATTAGAAGCTTGTTGAGTGTGAAATTTCAAAATGTCATTGCTATTAATTTAATAAAATATTTTTTGTAATCATTTAAGAAGACTCAAATGTTAAGAATTTAACAAATTTCTTTGGAATTTTCGATCAGTTGTTTTGAAATTAAAGCTAAAATTTTTTGTAATTTTTAACGAAGTTTTCAATTTTTCTTGTTTAAAAGATTTTGTATAAAATGAAATTTCTTTAGCTTTTTTGAAACTTTTTTTGCTCTTTTGAATATTTATACTACAGTTTTCCCTTGAATTAAAGAGCCGGCTCTTTTATTCAAGGGAAGACAGTAGTATGAAATTTGTTATAATTAGTTTTTTTGTTCTAAAATTTTAGTACTAAAAGTTTTTGTCATTCAAAATTTCCGTTAAATCTTCTAAGTTTTAATTTTTTCGTTTTATTTCACAAAAATTATTCTAATAAAAATTTAAATTACGAGCAATATTTTATTAAACCAAACTAGATAGCTAGACATTATTTTGAAAATCCATTTTAGCCTGGAATAATCATAACAAAAGGAATGAATTTAATGCAATTATGCAAATATTTTCAAATCAAATTGACAAAATTTATCACAATTTGTCTGAGATGTTAGCATATTGTAATAATAGACTAGAAATATCTAAACAATAATATTAGTCAATAAATTCCTTATGTCTTCTCCCTCATCTCACATCTCATTATTAAATATTCTCCTCAACGAGAAGGAAATTATGAATGTGTATGAAAATATCTTCTCTTAATTATCTCTCGTAAAAATATTTTTAAAAGCATCTCAAATACATATCGTATAATTTAACAACACAGAGAGTGAGTAAAGAATGTCGAAAAAAATGAAAAAAGATTATTTCATGTATGTCGAGAATGTTATTCATTTTAAGTCCCTCATGAGATTACTTTGTGAATGTTTTGTTAGATATTAACCATATTGATTTTGAAAGGCAGTTCATTCTTTCTTTTCCTTTGACTGTTACTACTACTGCTGATGCTTGCTGCTGCTTGTTGTTTATTTATGTTGACAGTGTCAAGTCAATTATCACATTATTTTAACGATTATTGTTATTCTAATTGCTGCTCTCACACACACTTTTTTTAAAATTTACTTTTTTCTTTGTCAGAGATTCATCAATTGTCATCTATGTATACTGAATAATATTTTTTAAGTTTGATTTTTTTAAAAGATCTTTGATTGCATTTTTGGAAAAAGTTTTAATTTGATAATTTTTTAAATTTTTACTACATTTTTTATTGAATAAATTTTAACTAAAATATTGAAATTAAAATTAAAATTCTGAGGTTTACAAATTTTGAAATTTATTTTATGAAAAGTCATTTCTCTTTGAAAATTATAGATTTAAAAATTTGAATTTTGAAATACCCGTATTTTAAATAATTTTTAATCTAAAAAGTCGTTATATTTTGTATTTTAAAATGTCGTCTATTATAAAAAATTCTAATTTTTGTCATTGATGAAATCTTTTAAAATTTTCCATGAAATTTTAACAAATCTTCAAATCAAAAAGTTTAAAAATGCTTGTCAATGCTTTTTGTTTTAAAATCCTTTTATGTCATCATTTATTATTCATATTGTTCCATTATCTAATTATCTTTCACTCACTTCTATATTGCCCACACACAGAAATATTTATATATATTTGTAGACACAGTAGTCGGCAGTAAATTTTGAAGCATTTAATAATTTATTCATTTAACACCGAAAGAGAGAGTGCAATGAAGATAAGAAGAAGAAGAAGTAGACACAGATAGAATTTAAATTATGAGCAATTTAAATTGAATAATGTACTGCAACGAAACGCACAAGCCAGAGGCACTAACTTATATACACACACACAAATACATAAAAAACATATTGCAATTGTCGTCAAGTAAATGAAGGAAAATTAAAGAGGAAATGACAAGTCAGAGACAATTTCTGTTTTATTCTTACTGACTGACTGAGAAAAGAGAAAAGAAAAACTTAACAAACACATTAGTGTCAACGCTTTATGAGTTTTTATAGCTATGACAACGGCCACTAAATGTTTAAACAATTCTATTTTCGTGTTCGCGTCAATTAAGAATTCTCTAATGAAAAATACTTGACTTGACTCAATTGAATGTTTTCCTTCAACTACATATTTACATGATTTATTAAATTTTATTTATCTACATATATGCTGATGCTTGAAAATTGAGAGTATGTATGTGAGAATGAGAGTAAAAAAGAAGGATGATTAATTGGCAATTATAAAGGCGCAAAATATAAGTGAGTGAAAAAATTCTCTTTACTTTATTTTTCTCTCAAATTGCACTTAGCGTTAAATATTTATACATGTTTGTGTGTACGACTTCTGAAGCAATAATTTATTTTTTATTTGCATTGTGTGTGGTGACTCTAATTACTTTATTTTTTGATTTGTTATCTTTTTCATAAAGGGTTTGCTACTTAACGAAATTTATTTTTAATTTTTGAAGATTTTAACGAAACATTTTTACCAAATTTAACAAAAGTTTCAAACTTTTAACGAATTTTTTTAGGAAAAAAATTTCTTTTCATTATTCCGTTATAATTTGAACAACAATTATCCAAATTTAAATACAGATTATTTGACAAATAAAACATTCAATTTATCCAATCAATCAATTTATTTCAAAGTAAAATTAAAACAACAAACACTCCTTTTTTTATATGATGATATTGAATAAAAGAGAATCTTTGATTGACACTCACAAATGTCTCATTTGCATAGTTATTCACCCATATATACTTGTTTCAAGAAACTTTTCTCAATAAAATAATTTTTCTTCATCAACACTTTAATTTGTCCTCTCTCACACTCAGTTTAGCTCATATATTGCTTATTCATATAATTAATTTCATATGTGTGTTTACCGTGAGCATAAATCATTATTTTTAGAGAAAAAATATATTTTATTATTAAAAATATGAGTTATTTTTGAAAGGCAAATATGAGACATAAAGAGAGAATTTTGCTGCTGCCAGACATGAGTAAGAGAAGGAAATTAACTGAGGGTGTCTGTGTATTCTTATGTGTCAAAAATAAATTCATCGAAAAGGAAAAAAAATCATAAAAGTGATGAGAAGAAGACAAGCTCTGTTACTACTGACTGACTGTCTTTGAAAATAAAGAAAAAAATTTAAATTTTTATGTGAACATCGCTTAATTGTGTGTAAGTTTCAAAAACCTAAAATTTCATTTTCTAAATTGGTATCACTATAAAATGATGAACATGAGATCATCAATCAAACTTATTGCTTCTGTCATTTTTGTTCCTGTTGATTCTATAACTGAATGAATGTATTGAGTTCTTTATACATGTATATAGGGGATGAATGAATTAAATTAATATTTTTTTCTTCTACACAACTTATGATGGTAATTTTTCTATTTCAGTTTCAACTAAGAGTCATCAGAATAATTTAATATAAATTGATTATTGTTTTGATTTCTCTCTCTCAATAAATGTAGCGCGTTAGTTTTTTATGCAATGTGATGTAACCTAAAGCTAAATTTTTAAGGTAGTTTATTCTATTGAATTCTGCCAGAATTAGGAAAGCAACGATAATTCCACTATAAGAGCAGATAAGAGTTTAAGTTGGTATTCTGCCATACTTTGAGATGTTTGTCATAACTCAATGGTTAGAGCATCTGACCGGAATTCAGAGGACGAGGATTTGATTCCCGTTCGGACTAGACATGTCTAAGTTTCTCTTTTTCTGCTTGGTTTCTTACATATTCTAAAATGTTTCAACCCAAATTTATCACTTTGTTTAATTAAGAAGAGTCTCAATTTTTTCATTTAAATAGAAGAACTACATTCAATATGAAATTGTGAACTTCAGATTATTTTCCAAATTCAGAAATTGTTGCCTGCTATCGAAATCTAAAGTTACTTCCCCTTGTATAAAAACTGTATATTAACATCAAAAGAATATTCCCAATTCATTTTTTTATGAATTAATTGATTGTGATTAATGAAGTTGTATTGTAATGATAGCTTCTATGTGTAATTGCTTTCTATCAATTGAAATTCTGAGAATTATTTCACATACAATTAAAAATGAATTTTTCTTCTTTTTTCATTACCCACTCAAAGAAAAATAAAAAATCTTTCTTGAAATTTGATATAATAAACTTTTGTGCCTACCTGTGTTTCAGTAACATTCAATAGTCTCGCCATCTCACTCCTTTCACTTGAACTCAAATATTTCTTAACTTCAAATTGCTTCTCAAGCTCAAAAATTTGTCGTCCTGTAAATGTCGTTCTTGCCTTTTTCTTTCGTTTACCGTCTGCCGATTGTTCATCAAATCCATCCTCATTAATCGATTCATCGTCATCAATTTCTTTTCCATTTGTTGATGTCTCTTTATAGCTCATTGAATCATTTGATAAATATGAATCGGATGTAACATCAATTGAGCGCTTTCGCTTTAAAATTGACTTTGTTGGCAAATCTGAAATTGAAGATTTTTTTATTAATTGTTAAAAAGTTGAGGTGATTTATAAGAAAGAGAAAAAATTTTGTTTTTTTGTGACTGCTACTTAATTCCCACCTCTATAATCTCTCTTAATCTCTTCCCTCTCTTTCTTTACCTTATTTCGCAAGCTATTGAATAATTTTTTGTTTCAAAAAAATTTTGTGAGAAAAAAATTTCTCAAACTCAACGGAATACATTTTAATTGTAGTTTAATCAATGATTTAATTATTGATGGTGAAAATATCAAGTTGTATTAAAAGAAAAAACAAAAACACATTAATAAGTCATTAATTTAGTTGTGAATATTATAAAAACCGGAAATAATTATCAACTATTGCTTTTAAAACGTATTTATCGCGATTTCCTTTGCATAATTAATTGCAGTTTTGCATTCTTTTTATTGAAAGAAATTTTTTTAAAATTTAACGTTGGATTGGAATTCAAATTTTGTTATTTGCATCTTTTTTGTAAAAATTTGCTTCTTTGTTTGCATCTTTAATTAAAATTTTTGAAAGAAAACAAAAGAAAATTTTATTGCATTAACTATTTAAATGTGATAAATCTTACATATTTGAACTAAATGCAACAAATTAAGTAAATAATAAATGAAAAGTAATTACAATTTATCATTTTAAAAGTAAATTTCTTTGGAAGAATTGTCGACAAAAATGTTCCTTAATTGAGCAATCAAAAATCACTTCTTTTTTCCAAAAATTCTCATACAATAAATATCAAAATGTCAAATTAATTGAATATAAATTACTTCAGAATCGCTTGTTATAAAGAATTCATCATTATTATTTTATTTCGCCAATCTTGATTTCTAAAAATAAAAATTTTGAAGACAGAAATTTAATTTGATAAAAAAAGTAAATTAATTCAAAGAATGATTTGAATTTTAAATGACGTGTGTGGAGAAGCTTCTGTAAGAAGTCATCAATAAAGTGTCTCACATTTAAATTTAAATATTGGCAAAAAATGAATTCGTGAAGCAAGAAATTAATTTATGACCTATATCCATTCAACAATCACTCGACTTGACTGTTATTGAGACATTTAAAAATAAGGAGTCGAACAATATCTCAATTTCAATGTATACATATATTTTTTATAGCAGCACAATCAATCGAAATCAAATGAAGTGAATAATTGAGTTCGGAATTTTCAAATAAACTTTTTTTTCCCTCTGTATATCACGAGAATTGAAAAATAGAAACAAGCGAACAAAATTGAATTTTAATTGAATCAACTAAAAAGTCTAACTAATACAAAATAGAGAGAAAGAGATATCAATTGATTTCACATTTTATGCCTTTGGCGCGAGGCTCTAACTTTTTCATGTGTGTAAATATCAATTTTTATTTTATATTTCGATGCAATCGTTTAATTAACCAAAACGAATATTACTGATAAATTATTGCCTCCCACATTTTTTAATTGATTTGTTCCCACACTATGTAGAGAAAATTGATGCTTTTATATCATCATTCACACACAAATTATTGGCATTTATGGATAATTTTCAAGCTTTTAATCTCTTTTGAACTTTTATTAAATTAACGGTTTAATAGAATTTAAATTTTTAATGTAAATTTTCAATATTTGTAGACATTAAATTATGTAGAATTAATAGTAAACTTTATTAAGAATAAACTTTGTTTTAAAAAAATATTTTGAAATTACTACATAAAACCAGTTAAAGGAATTTAAAGAAAATTTATTGAAGCATTTCGTAGCATAAATCTATGTCAATAAATTTTACTCATTGTTCAACTTGAAGCATGACTAATATGAAAAAAATCATACACTCAATAATATACAAAAAAATAATTTAAATACCCCAATTTTGCACATTGAATATCAATTTGTTTCCACGCAAGTGCAATTTAATATGGCGATAAAAAGAGAATAAATAAATATGTTGGAAAATGGTACATGCATGCACATATACATTTTGGAATTAAAAATAATTGCATGTCATTTCATTTTCAACACACGAAAATTAATAATTAATAAATTGCGCAATTGCTAATTGAATATTGAATTCAATTTGTAAGCTGCTTAATGACTCATTTTAAACGAATGATGATTATGATGACAACAAGTTTGCTTTGTTATTTAAATGAAAGTGTTTGTATGTATCTTTCACTATACTCTACTTACTTATACTAAATATAATGAATCGTTCAATTTCTAGAGTGACATAAGGTTGATTTCATTTTAAAATATGAAAAAAATATTGCTTTGCATGGGAGAATGAGAAGAAAATGTAAACACAAGTTGCACGGGTGTATTGAGACAGAAAGAGTAAACGAGAAAGAAAAAAATTAATAATTCATAAAGTAAAACTTAACGAATTAACAATTTATCGTAGGTATTACTTGTATTGTGCATTAATCATCGCCACCTTATAATAATCAATTTCTATTTGAAAATAATCTGTTTTTGAAATTATTTTTATATTGATTTTGCATTTATCGATTGTTAACGATCAAAAATTAGTAAATTATATTCTTAGTGAACTTATTATTTTAAAACTGTAATTATTTAATTTAAATGATTGTTAACAAGATTTTGATAATTTTAAATGTGAAAGAACTTCGTTAAATTTTGTTTTTTTCTTCGTCAAAAATTTCTTCGTTGAATTTTCAAAATTTTAAAATAAATTCGTTAAATTTAAATAAATGATTAAAAAGCAAATAGCATAACGCATTATGACACTCCTAACAAAAATATAAAATAAAAAATTCTTTTTCTCATCTAAAATGATTATTATTCTAATGCGATGACTCAATGTTCTATCTAGCTACTTAAAATGAAATAAAAAGAGCCATCATTGGCAATAAAAAATAAGCACATGAGAATTTTTAGACGAATAAGTCACCAAAATAAAGACAAAAAGTCCATATTTGAAAATGAAAACATGACATGAGGGAAGAGGTACATATGAGCAAGAGAAACAATAATAAAATAGTAAGAGGATAATCTGATTACAAAAACAGAACACTTCCATTATGGCCCACGCAGCAATACTCAGAGATGATGTACTTGAGTAGCAGCAGATATATACGATTAAGTAAAAGTAAAGAAGACAGAGATGAAGAAAAAGAGTTGAAAGGAATTTCGGAGGCGCACAATGTTAATTGTTTTTTCATAAAGTATAAGAGAGTATTAAATTACTTGAAGAAATCCTACACAACATTTTTTTAATGTTAAAGAAATTTAATTATATAAAAATTTTTTTCAAAAGTTAAGGAAAAATATCATGGGAAACTCATAATTAAATATAAAAGATCTTAAAGATATTGAAAATTATCTAAATTCAATTTTTAAATCCTAACCTTTTCTATTTTTCTCAGTACCAGGTGATGAATCTCTTGATTTTATAACACATAAATTTAATGGCTGATCACTAGCAACACTTTCATCCTCACTTGTTTCACTAAATGACATCCCACGACTGCTAATTCCACTATTATTGTGATTATTATTGCTTGCACTTCGTGGACTTTTTGGTGGTGAATTGATATTCAAATTAAGTAAATGCTGAAGCGTTGATGGCTCAACATTTTGATAAGATCGATTTGAATGATTATGGTTGTTATTTTTATCACTATTATCGATATCCAAATGCGATTTTTTCTTTGTACTCGAGCCCCAATGGAGAATGTCAATTATTGAATATGGCGTAGGAATTTTTGGTGGCTTTCTGTAGATATGTTCGTGCCAAGTCATTGCTGATACTAATTTATTATTTTCATTCATTGAATCTTCAGTCTTAAATTCATCCTCACTTTTCACTTCCTTATTAACATCAAAATCCAAATCGGAACTGTTGACCATCGTCATTGAGTTATTATTTGATGTATTTGTTGGTGATGAAGAAGAGTGCGGAACAAGTTGAGGAGGTGCAGTCTCGGGTCTTTTACTAGATGACGATGTCTGGTACTTAATAGCATCAACAGCGTCTTCCTTTTCTTTCTCCAACGACTTTGATCGTTTATTAGCCATTTTAATCCCATTATTCACTTCAACACATTCCACATTGCCACTATTATTATTATTTTTAGTGCTTTTATGAGCTGATGCTTCTTCGTTTTCATCGTAATCACTTAATTCCAACATAATTTATTTTATTGCTTGCTTGCTCTCTATTATACTTATTCTCTCACTTACACTCTTTTTTTCTCTCCCTCTATCTTTATACTGAGTTCAATTTTACACTTCAAAAGTTGTTTCCTCTTTAAATTGAGTAAATTATTAATTGATTTCTTCTTAACTTTTTATAAACAATCACATGAGAATGTTCTTTCTTTTTTAATTAGAAAGAATTCATTGAGAAGTTTAATTTGAAATTTGTTTTTAAAAGTAATACAATTTAATATAATAATTCAAGTAACTGTCACTTTACAAAAATTTAAATTTCAATTATTCGCTAAATTGTAGAAAATTTAAAATTCAAATAACCAGCAATTTTATTGCTTTTAAAAAAGTTGTCATTTAATAAATAAAATTATCTTTTGATTCAAGCAATCTGATACTGTAAATTGCTACTAACTCTCGTATGACACTTATTCTCCTAACACATAGCAATTAGTTCATCACAATTTGAATAATAATTGCAAATTGCAAGCAATAACATAAATAAGTGTCTATAAGAACACGGCAGCTCATTTTAGTTGTAAAGCTTGTTATTAGCAAGCAATTGTGTGCACTAGTTAAATTGTCATTTGATTTGATGGCATTCCATCCGTATCACATTACAAAACTCACTAAAATATGCCAACTAAATTTCAAGTTTTCTATTGAAAAATAAAAAATCACTTTAATTTAGCTCAGGAATTTTCTGTTCAAACAAATATGGCAAAAATTATTTTACACAATTTACATTTTTCATTGCGCGATTTGAATGTTAATCATTCTCTCGAGTGGCATTTATTAAAGATCTTTATTTTCATAGAGATGTGTTTGAATTGTGAATTAAATACTTTGAATTTAATTGTGCAAGGTGATAAAACTTGAAATTTTTTATCGATTAGAAATTTAAGGATTTTATTAGATGATATTTTTTTAAAAAAAGTTTAAAATCACTTTAAAAATTTCATAGTTTTTAACAAAATTTTTCAAATATAAACAAAAGAAATTCAAATTTTTTAAAGTTTTTTGTTTACAAATTTTTAAGATTATAAACAAAGAGATAAAAAAATAAAAATTTTCAAAATTTTATAAAATTTTGTTTACATTTTTTCAAAATTGTAAACAAAAAAATCAAAATTTTAATGTTTTTCCAGCGTTCTTTAATTTAATTTTATTTACTAAATGATTGAATTGCCATTAATAAATTAATAAGAATAAAAAAAATTCTTCTTAAATTTCAAAAATGACTGGAAGTTTTAAGAGTTTTCAATTTGAAATAATTGAAATGTTATCAGTCATTAATTAACTCTTTTTTTATTACTATTCAATTAACTCATGATTATATTACACGCAGAGTTTGTATTTCAAATTAAACTTCTCTTTAATTCACTATTTTTTGTACCTTCAACAACAAACAGCAGCAGCCGTTTCAAATTAATTGTTTTAAATACATCCAATGGATTCAATTATTCATATCCTCCTCTCGTCTTTTCTACTTTAATCCCATAAATTGTAATTATGACACACAACACACAAAAAAAGCAGCAACTGCCGGCTTTTATTGATTTTCTTTCTCTTTTTTTAGAGCACAAAATTCTGGACAACAATACACGAGAATAAAATAAAATTTGCTCCAATCCGATATCTATCTGCGAGATGAATGGGAAAGCGAACACCAAACACACAAAAAAATAAAATATAATAATTTCTGATATATATTTTTTTTTCGCTCGCTTTTTTATTCTCTTTACTGCTCACACACACGGGACGAAGGAGCGCAAACGATGAAAAACCGTCAGAGACTAAATTGAAACTAAATCAAATATATATGTGAAATAAACATAAAGTCTTCAACGAGGCAGGCGAAGCAAGAAGAAGAAAATAAAATAACACATTTACGAAAATTTATTAACTTGTTTGAATGAATTGCCGAGAGAGTGAGAATATTCTCTCTCAAATTTATAACTCTCTCATTCTCTTATGGTTTTTGTAAACCCATCATGACGACAAAATCATTTTGTTGATATTTTTCTTTCTTTTCTATTTTTTGCAGCAAGCAATTTAATTTAAAATTGAGGGTGGATTAAATGCTTCATCATGAAAATGAATGAATGGCAGGAAGATTTTTATGATGATTATATTTTCATTGCATATAATTGTGATGCATGCAGCATAAAAGAATGAGAGTAGATGATGAATAATGTTGTAATTCATTAAAATTGAATTGTGATTTCAATGATTCTTTAGGGTTGATTGCTCTTGCTACTAAAATTAAATAATGTGATGCTTTTATTATATGACAATAAGTACGCAATGTTGGCTATAATTATTGATGATTTTTTTATTTATTTATTTTCAAGGAAATATCAAACGTGATTAATGATGACTTATTTATTTTTTGGAGTTTTATATTTTATGTAAGGGTCTGAAAGGAAATTTTATAGATTTTTTTTTATTAATTTGAAATTGAAATAAAAAGAAATTATTTATTGAAGCTTTTGAATTTTTTTAAAAATTTTATCATTTTAATTCCTAATTTAGTATTTCACAAAGACATTAAATTTGAAATTATCTTTATTTCAAAAATATAAAATGTTTTTACCTAAAATGATTAAGAATCAAAAACTTAAAATTTATACTTATGTAATAAAATTTTTCAAAAATAACGGCAACAGAAATTTTAAAAAAATTTAAATTCAAAAAATACGTTAAAAAATAAAAATTTTCAAAATATAGGATGTAAAATTCCTGCAATAAAAATAATTGTCAACCTTTATTACAAAATAAACCTTGTCTCTATTAAAATTCATAAAGTAAAGAGAAAGAAAGTAGCAAAAATTATTCTTCTTTATTTAAAATTGCTTATAAATAAGTGGAGAAAAAGTATGAGGAAAATTTACACATAATTTTCTTTTCTCTGTTTATTACCATTTTTAACATTGCTACTGTTTTTGTATCTAGACATTCACAAACAATAAAATTTAAATTTGTTTTACACAGAGTGTGAAGATGAAAGGAGAACATAAAAATGCAAGTATTGTTCTTAAAAAAATTGCAATTTCAAACAACAAAGAAAAGCGAAACAAATTGAAAGTCATGATGAAAAAACGACGCGAGATTGCAATGAATTGAAAACACTTTTCTGCAGCAATTAACATTTTTTCTTTCTCTTTCTATTTTTTTATGCTTGTGCAAATTTGACATTGTTTCGTGCACTTTATTTAAAGTTGTGCTAATATAGAAGGAGCATTCGAGTCGTATGGCGTATTGAAACAATTAAAAAGCGTTTATTAATTAGTGGAAATTCTTGCGGTTGTGTTCATTTTTCATACCAAAAGCATGTCTCAGTCGCTGATAAATTCACGCTCTCTTTTTTTGTGATTTTCTAGATTTATTTTATTTACATGAAAAGTGCATTAACTTTAGAGAGAAATGTCAATTTTCGTTAGTTAAAAAACAGTTGCAATTCTTCGTTTTAGCTCAGTTTTGGAAAGGATTTTTCATAAATATTCAGCTTAGCTGACTGGCAATCATCAATTTGAAGAAAAGTATAAATTTTGAAATCCATTAGAAATTTAAATATAATAAAAATTGTACAGGACCTTCTTTAAATTGACTATCGTCTTCCCTCGAATAAAATAGCCTACTCTTGTATTCAAGGTGACGTTTTTTGCTGAGTCATTGTTTATTTTTAGTATGTAAAAATATACGTTATTTCAAAAATTGCTCTTTTATTTGAATACAAAAGCTGGCTCTTTAATTCGAGGAAAGACGGTAGGATTATCATTTTGAACGACACTTTGCAAAACTAAATTTCTTTTTAAAATTTTTTCATAAAAATTTCTAAAAGGATTCTCTAAAATTTTTATAAGCATAATAAAATTGAATGCATTTATTAAAATTGAAATTTTAAATCCTACTTGACCTTTAATTTTGAACTTCAGTATTAGAAAACTTTCTGTTATATTGATCTTACATATTTAAAACAGCGCTTCAAATACAACATTTATTTCTTAATAAAATTTTTCATATTTTTAGTCTATAAATAAGCACACAGGTGAATCTCTATAAAAAATCATTTTACTGTTGCATAAACAGTTGAAAATGAAATTAAATTAAAATGCATTTTTCCCACTCGAAGCGTTTAAAGCTCATAAAATTTCAAATAAATGAGTCAAATTGCAATGAATCACAAAAAAAAATAAAGAAGAAAAAATTATTTCAAGTAATTTAATTTCATTTAAGCGAGCAAACGAGTATTCAGAAATAACTGTGATGTAAGTAAAAGCGACATTTAAATTGTATACATTGTATAAAAAATTTAAATTTGTAATTATTTTGCTAATTAATTTCTATGAAAATATAAAATACTTTCATAGCGCCTCGAAAAATGTAATAAAATTCATCTCGGACTTATTTTGCATTTTCATTCTCATTTAGTTGTTATAAAAAATGATGAAGTAAGTTTAAGTGTCATGCAAGGAAGTTAAAAGAAATTAAAATTGATTATGACTTATTTATTTAATCGTATTTCTTGTATATTTGCATACATTGTAGCAATTTTGTAATTGAAGATCTTTATTACAAGAGACAGACTTACAACTTACACTTGCTATAGTCATGATCTATCTCGATCAAAAAATTTAAAGAAGAAAAACAGTCCCTTTTTAAAGGCATCAATTATTTTCAACTAACACTCAATTATCCATTCCATGAATCAAAAAAAGAAAAGAAAATCAATAAATCTCTCCCTAACAGGTCCATTAAATGTCGAATCCTCTTGAAAAGTTCCAGAGTCGACAAATTTTTCAATCATCCCATTAGAACTGTAAATATTAAACAAAATTAATTGCGAGAAGGGAGAAAAACTTTCCCTCCTAAATAGACAGGAAAATATTCTTAAAAATAGAACTCGATGGAAACAATTAGAAAATAAATAAATACACGTGCAAATAAATTGTTAGATTTGTGGATAATTAGTTATGAGCTAAAGCGAACTTTAATCATTTAGGCAAGTTTTTATTTTCATCTAATCACTATGGTTTCAAAAAATCCTCTCAAGAAAAATTCTCGAAAATGAAGGGGAAAATTTATATCTTTTTTTGTGTCGTAATTTGTGAAAATGTTTATAGCTAAAAGAATTCTATAGAAATTATTTTATTGAGAATTGTAATAAATTTTTAGAGAATTTACTAATTGTTTAATAACGAATTTTTAAAATTTAAAATATAACAGACATTTTCAAAATTGACAACAACGGATTTTTCATATTTATTGAAATTTTTGAACTTGAATAGAGAATTTTTATGTTTTATCTAAAATTTTTAAAATCAATAATTTTCATGTTTGTTTCTTTTTATTTTTTCCCTTGCTTTAAAAATGTAATTTTTTAAAGAATTCATAATAATTGCGTAGAGTGGGTTGAAATTTGATTTTTCTCTCTATCTCAAATTTCTCCATGATTGAAGCATAAATATGAATGAAAAAAGAAGGAGTGAATCTTTTATGACCCTATTTGAACTGAACAGATCACATGTACACTTTTTTCTGGTTCATTTATCATCAATGCGCATAAAGAGGGATTACTTTGATGATATCGTGATATTTAATGAGTTCATATGTTATTTTTTCTGAATAATTGTTATTTAGAGCACTTCACTTGATGAATTCAATGGAAGAAATTTGAATGGTTCATAAAGGAAATTAAGAAGTTATAGAAAATTTTCATTTTAACTGTTAAGTGAAATTTAAAATAAATTCTATGTTTTTCATAGAAATTGATAGAATTCTATATTTTTGATAGAAATTTAATTTACAATGTAAACAAAAAGAAACATTTTAAATTAAAAATTTTAGAGTTTTACTCTAATATTTTTGAGTAAATAGAACAAAATAAAAAAATAGAATCAATATCTATTTCTTTAATATAAAGAAATGCAATTATTTCCTGTTTTATTTACAGTAAAACAAATTCAACGAGACAAGCGAATAAAAGAAGTGCTTAAATTAAATATTCCTCCAACTGCGAGATAATTTATAAAATTTTCGTATACAACAGAAAGGAAGAATGTAAGCGACAACGAGTAAGTAGCATACACAACACAAGAAATCACCATAATTGGCTATTAAGCGATAAAAAAATTTCTTTAACTGCATGACTCGATGCCTCTACTTTGCTGTAAAAAATCGCTTTTCATCATCATCGTCGTGCTGCTGCTGTGTGTGTCTGTGTTTATATAAAATTTTCTCTCTCAACTCATAAAATGAATGATTGTAAATGCAGCATTGAATTCGTACATAACATCGTTATACCGACAATAAAAAAACATTTTAATTAAATTTAATTGAGATTTCAGACACTTTATCTTTCTCAGTATTTTTCTCTTTTTTTCATGCTCCTTTTCCCCTTCTCATTCCATCATTCATTTGATGTAATGAAAATGAAATTGTAGCAGATGAACATTAATTTGCAGCAATTCATTCAATCTCTGATGAGGCTAAAACTTCTCAATCCTAGCAACGTAAACTTTTCTTTGTCCTTTTCTTTAAACCTTCTTATTAACTCTCCTACTGTTTCTTTTTTTCTATCTTATAAAATACAAATTTATTTCCCTTAAACAACATCATGACGATTTTTCCTTCTTGAAAAATCTATTGCCATTATCCACTCATAGAATGCGAGTTTGAATATAATACATAATTCACTCATTCCTTTTTTCTTTCATTCTCCTCCTCACTCATAATGGATTTTTGATTTCTCTTAAACGTTTTCCATTTTCATTTTTATTCATGAATCGTAAAAATAATTTTTGCTCTCTTCAATGTCTTTTTTTCTCTCTCTCGTCGATTATCGTTTACTCTCTCGTTTTAAATTTCGTATTCGGGTGAAAAAAGAGAGAAGGATGAGAAGTATATTGTAACGTCAACAAATTTTTATACAATACAATGAATGAAAATGAATAAGTGGAAAATTGGTAAAAGAATCTTTTTCATTCAAAGAAATTGAGTCAATATTTTTATTTTGCAGAAAATGTAGCAATGTATTGATTTTTCATTCTTTTAAATTGATTTATAAAAAAAATAAAACAGTTGGAAGTTGTATTAAACATAATTTTGCTTTAATCTTAGCTTAAAATTCAATAATTAATTTGAAAACTAAATAATTTAAAAATGTAAACAAAGAAATTTTCAAAATTGAAGAATCTTGCAAATTTCTTAAAATCCTGGTAGAGTCACTCGACCGTTAAGGAATTTGAAAAAGGCCAGCGGCCTGCAACTACGATTTTTTGAAATCATTTAAATTTCAAAAAATTGTTGACAAAAACCTAAATATCATTGTCTGACTGTAAAATAATGTTTCTCCACATTTAAGGTATTGATTTGTAGTTATATCAGATATTATTTTACATAATTTCATCTTAGAAATTCCATTATTTGGATTTTTTGTAAAAATAAATTTCGAAAATTTAGTTCGAAAGTGCCATTTTTTCGAAAAGGGATGTAAAAATGTTTGAAAATTTGAAATTTGCAACGGTCATAAACTTTAAACGAACCTACCAGGCTTAAAATACTCAAATATTTTGCTTTTGACTGCTCAAATCAAGTTATTTAACAATGGATAAGCACAATGAACTATAATAGTCATGAATTTAGCGAGAATAGAGCCTAAAATTTTCAATTATTTCAATAGTTGAACTAAAACTTAAATAAACTTCAACACTTTAAAATTTGAATTTAAATTTAAACAATTTATTTCTTCCACATGAATTCATTTCAAACCTCAAAAAACAATTTATTAAAATAAGTCATTTAAGAGGGAGAGTCAAGAGTCACATGCATGTAAATTAGTTCGCAGAATATAAAAGGAAAGAAAAGAGGCCGATAATGATGAGAATTTGAGAGCATACACAAAAAAAGCAAAAACCAGAAGCTGTAAGGCAAGAAGAAGCATTTAGCATTATTGTGTGTGTCGCACAAAATAAATTTTAGTGCCAGAAGCTGAAATAAAAAGTATAAAAATCGTTTAATAAAATGCGACATTCATAAAAAGTATAAAAATATATATTTTATTAATTAATCAATAAATGACAATGCGGTATAGGCAAAAAGAGGGAGTGAATGGCCAGCAAGAGGAGGGGAAACAGCGACATGCATTTATGATGATTTTAAATGGTTTTCATTTATTTATCGAATTAAAATTAATGGATCACATTAAAACATGAAAGAAATAAAAACTATTTAATTGATATGACGATGAAAGTTGGTTTTGACCGCGAGAAAGAAGAAGAAAAAATGAATTGTCAGCTCTATAAAAAGTTAATTGAAATTTGATGGTTCATTAAAATGAAAAATTTTTTCTCCTCCTGTTTTATGATTTTGATATTGAAAGTCGCCAATTCCATGTCGTTTTTTAAAGATGAAATTTTATTCTAATGAATTTCTATCAACTTGATCAAGGTGATTTGAAGTTTCAAAAACATCAACTGGTTCTACGCAAATAAATGATGTACAACATGTTGGATATGGCTTAGATAGATCACGAATAAATTTTTTACATTTTGGATCTTGTATAGAGAATGTTCCGCAACTGAAAAATTAAAAAATTTAAAAAAATTTTGAAGAAGAATTTAAAATTTTTACCCAGCAATTCTCATTGAATAATCATCATAACAAGAAATTTCTTCACATTGATTTGTATGAGTTGTTTCGCCTACTTTTAACAATACACTATGTTCTCTTGAATAACAATGACCCGGATGATCTTTAAAATTAAATAAATTTCCGTAATTAAACACTTTCATTTTAATTTTTATAAATTCAATGACTAAATATTTAAATTTAACATAAACTATAATAATTTTTCATTAAAAAGACTTTTCTCAAAAATCAAGTAATCTTTCTGTATTTATGAATAAATTCTATTATTAAGCCTATTTAACTTCAATGATTTCAAATAAACTTCTTCAAAATTTGGTTTTGTTTACAAATTTTTTTTCGTTAAAATTATTAAAAAAATTTCAGAAAAGTTTCGATAAAAAATTTCATGCTAAGTTTTCGCTAAAATTTATATTTTATTAAAATTCTTTATTTTTTTTCGTAAATTTTACCTTTACTTTTTCCTATTTCACCAGGGATTATGTAAAGATAACAAAAGGCTGATGTAAATAATGAGAATAAAATTAAGAACTTAATCATTTCTTAGATTATTGAATTATTTTCACGAGAACTTTAACTTTTGAATGCTGATGAACAACTAAAGAAATTTACTCAAAATTACGCTCACTTTTAAAGTAATTTACACAATTTTTTACTTATTTACAAACTGATAATAATTAAAAATACTCATGAAATCAAATGTGACCTCAATAAGCTCATTTATTTTTTGTATGTAAACAATTGATACAAATTATTGACATACAACCAAATGTGCGGCATAAATTGAAAGGAAATATAAAAATGTGTTAATATTTTCAAAAACCTTTTAATGTCACGAAACGGAGAAGCTCAGCACGCACATAAAAAAGCAGTCGATCGAGTTCTCAATTTGAGATCATCATAAAAGGATCAATTTCATATAAAAAAATATTATGTAGATGTCCAAAACGAGATCTTAATGCCGTTGATGACTGGGAATGAGAAACAACATCATATTAATATTTCTTTTAATGTCAAAAATGGTCTCATTTTATTAGACCTAAGAATATTTACTCATAATATCTGCTTAATGATGATATTCACAGAAAATTCTCAGAAATTCACCACAAACTTTTTTTAAATGTTTGCAAGAAAGGAACAAGGTAAAGACATTTCTGGTAATTGACGAATTTTTTATTAATTAAATTTATTCTGTATTTTTGAAAAACAAAGAGATTTTCAATTGAGGTTCTTTACATAATACTTTGATTACTTTAATTACCAATTTTTATTATTAATTTAAGAACTTTTAATAAAATGGAATGAAAAATTCAAATAAACTTTTAGTTTGTTTTGATTTCTTTGTTTACATTTAAAATATTCTTAATTTTACAATTGTCAATTTTAGAAAATAAACAATAAAGTAAGAATATGAAAAATACTTCAAGTATCTTCTCCTTGAAATACAAAAGAGATTTAAAGAAGAAACCCATTAAATTCAAATAAAAGCAAAATTTTGCTGATTTCTATTTGTATGCAAATTTTAAATAACATAAAACATCATTTTAATGCTATAAATTTTTATAATTGATGGTCGATTTTCTTTGGAATTTCTTAATTACCAAAAGGCAGATGAAGTTTGAGAAAGAAGGGATCAACAGCAGCAGCGAAAGAAAAGCATTCAGCAATAATCAAATGAGCGATTCGATTAAACTAATTCCATTTAATTAATTACGATCTTTAAACAGCAAGCAAGAGAGCAGCATCATAAGAAAAAAAAGAGCGAGCGAAAGAGACGAATGAATGAGACCACCCATTATAGAATCTTTTTTTTTGTGTCTTTTATGTGTATGAAAAAAATTAAAAACTCGTTCATTTACCTCGTGATATTCTTGATTAAATTTCATACTTATTGTTTAATGAACTTGAAAAAAATTTCAAAATTTGTCCTAAATTTGATGAGAGACTCAAAAAATTCATGCATTTACAGTAATTTATTTAATTCTCTATAAAAGACCAATAAATGACTTCTGATTTCTTTATCTGTCGCTTATTGTCATCATAAAAAAGAAATGGAATGAGAGAAACAACTCCAGAAGCTGAAAAACATTTAAAATTTTCTGGTTAAATGTGAATGAGTGAATATCATTTTGTCCATATGTTTAAATGCTTCACAGTTTACTCAAAATTTTGCATTGTCCAGATTAAAATTATAATTTCAAGTTAAAGCGTAGTCGTTTTAAATAAAATATTGCGAGAATAAGAAAGAACTGAAAAAATTAAGCCTCATAAAAGTCGCGATAAAGTATATGAGATCATTTTTCTGGCAATTCCTCTTATTCTTCCGGAGCCAATTTAATCTTTTTTTCTCCCTTCTCTTTTCTTTTCATTCGAAAATATAAAATTTGCTTATAAAACGATTCTTCACATTAATGGACCATTTTCGACGCTTTTAAGAGAAAGAAAAGAAAAGATAATCATGATTCGTTCTTCTTGTTTGCCGCTTAATAGCATGCTTCTTTTTTTTGCACAGCAGAACACACCTTAGCGGGATGTCGTTGTCATTACACACACTGATTGATTAATTAAAATTGCAGAAAAAATAAGCAATGTTCTTGAAAATTCTTATTAAATTTCGATGGAAACAAGAGCAGCTTATGTTGGGTGGTCAATTGGCGGCGAGTGAGAGAATGAATTTATAATGAATTAAATCTTGAAAGAATCTAAAAACAATACAGAAGCGAATGCGAAAGGAAGCTTCATCAATTTACTGGTTCTATGGGGCCAGAAATGAATATCTTAACAATTCTCGTGTTGGTGGCACAAAATTAATGAAAAGAAGAAAATTTCATCTCTTTAACACAATCTAATAAATATTCAATGTGTGGAAGAGAGTTAACAAAAAAATTAATTGCTCGACAATGGGACTACTGAGTTGCTTTTTACTGAAACTGTTGCCTCTCTCGAATGTTTGTCAAGGTAAAGAAACTTTTTGATTTGTTTATAAATATAACGGTTTTATAAAATTTATTATAAAATATAAACAAACAATTGTTTTCATTTTTAAAATTGTAAACAAAAAGATTAAAAATTAAACTTGTGTATAAAAATTTGCCAAAATTAACTAAAAACTAATTTTTAAATGAGAAACGTAAGTTATAACAACAAACTAAAAGTTTTAAAGTAAATTTGTATTGAAATTGTCATTAACCTTTCGAATTTCTATAAGAAATGTCAACAAATACAAAATAATTTAAAAGTTACTTTTCCTTGTCATTCGCTCTTTCTCAATTCGTCTTCTTTTTTATTGTCGCTTCATCGAGAGAAATAAAAATAAAAAGAAATCATTGAACGAGAGAGGCTACTGGAATTTATCAATTCCCTCATTTCCATTCATTCGTTTATGGATGTTCACTCTTTAGTCTTTCACCGCATTTCATCTCTATGTGTGTACCGAAAAAATGAGATACAATTAATCAACCTCGGCTAATAGCATTTAATTGTATGTAAAAAATTTGTTCCCACTTGAAAATTTTTCTTTCTTTTCATTTTTCTATTTTGACTTTTAATGGAGTTAAAAATCAATGAGCTTTCGAGAGTTTATTTGTTTTTTATTCACCATCTATGTGACTACTTTGCGCTATCCAAGAGAGGAAAAGCAATATAATGACACACTCTATAAATTCAATGAACTTTATTATAATTGATTTTAGCCTCGAGGAGGAAGTTGAATTTAATTTTTATATCTTTTCTATTTTATTTAAAATGCTTCAAATAAAAATTAAGTTTAACATTCTTTTAGTTATTTAATTTTTTTTCAATTTATCTTTAGATTTCTTACTTCCACAAAAAATCTTTTTACAAATGAAAGCAAGAATTTTAAAGATCACATAAACAGTAAAAACTAAAAATGCAATAACATCAAGTGAATTATCTTGGAAGAAGTTTAAATCAGCACTTGGATAATGTAAATGAGGTGCTCCATGATGTCTTATGACATATTCGATCCAATATATTGCTGTTTCTTGTGCATTCATTGGACGATCTTTAGCTAAGAGTGATAATTGCTTAACAACATTTGCATATCTATAAAAAAGAATTCAAAAAGTTAAGAATCAAATACTGTAAATTTAACTTACTTTGGATTTGTGATCATTTCATTTATTGTATCCCTAAGCTCATCAGCTGTGATTGTATTTATTGAAATTTGTTTACCCCATCCTTCTTTTTCAATCATGTCAGCATTAGCTGGTTGGTCAGCAAATAATGGAATACCAAGAATAGGAACGCCATGATATTTAGCTTCAATAAGTCCACCAAAGCCACAATGTGAAATGAACAATTTTATATTTTTATGTGCTAAAACATCATCTTGTGGTAACCATTTGCTAATGAAAACATTTTCAGGTTTTCCTTTAAGTGTATCTGATTCCCATTTCATTACAACTCTCTGTTTTATCTGTGAAAAAGCTTTGAGTAAAGTTTTGATCGTATTCTCTGGCAGAAAAGTGCTTTTTGCATTTGAACCTAAACTAAATAAAATTGCACCATCTTCAGCTTCATCAAGGAATGTTTTGAGATCATTAGGCAAAGGACTTGGATTTGGTTTCACTTGAAGGCCACCAACTTCAATCATATTTGGTAAATAAGGACGAGGTCTTGCAGAACTAAAATGCGTGTTGAGAAGTACGAGAGAAACGTTTCTTAATGACTCTTCATATGAACGATACTGATCAGGAGGAAAATTATAGCTAGAATGATGAAATAAAATTTGTTCAAGGTCATTCATTTTTAGCGTTATTCACACTCACTTGTAAACTTCTTTGCCAATGTAATTGGCAATTTGTCTCATTACCAATACATCGATAATGTTCATAAAGAAGTTTTTGATTCTTCCAACGAAATTAAATTCCACAGATTGCGCTAAAACATGTGGTGCACCAGAAGGTGAAAGCGGATTACCTAACATTCTATGAATATTTCCTAACGCTCCAGCAGGTGAAAATACAATAGTTGGCACTTTAAAATGATCGCCAAGGCCAAGAATAAATTCTGTCATGAAGTAACCATTAATTAAAAGGTCAAACTTTTCTTCCTTCATTATTCTTCTCATTTCAGGCAATTGTAAAGTTGTATTTCCAGTTTTAGTAATAAGCTTCGGCATTTCTTTCATCATTGTAAACATACTTGAATCCTCTGGATTTTTTGCTATTTGATTCAAAAACTCTTTATCTTTTTCGTCGAATGGAATTTGAACCTCTCTTAAGTTCTTAATTGCCTTGCCACTTGGAAATGGAGTGAAAAAAGTTACTTCATGATTTCTTTCGGCTAATAATTTTGCCACTACTTCTAAAGGCATCACATGGGATTTACTAATTGTTGAGAACACTATCAATATTTTAGCACTTTCAATAAATACTGGCATAATAAATAAAAAAAGAAATAAAATTAATTTAAAAGCCATTTTTGCACAGTTTATTGCGTGTACGGCGCGAACACAACTAATTGACTAAAAGAGTTTAAATAGATTTATTTTTTTTAGTATTTGATTGTGTTAGTAAGAAAGTTGGCAAAACTTGTAAATTTTAAAAACGCATTTCTTGTCCACTTTAAAATTAAATTCTAACGTGAAATCATAATGATTCTCCTATATGTCTGTTTTATTATCTTTATTAATCAAAATACTTTAATTTAAAAGTACATTTTAAAAAAGAATATTCATCTAAATCATCTAAAATTAAGTTTTTAATTAATAAGGGGAAGACAACTCCTAATACATAAAATATGATAAACGTAAACAAAATATTCTGAGAGTTAACAATTCTGCAAAATAAAAATAATTATGGAAAATACGAATGTAATTGAGAGTTATTTGTCACAAGCTATAAAACTTCTTCATTCTTCAGCACCAGATTCAGCTGAAAAAATGAGAATGATATTAGAAAATGAAATAGAGAAAAATTACAGTAAAGAAAAAACATTAAAACAAAGCTTATCTAAAAAGCAGCTTGAGCAAATTAGTTTATTAGAGATGAAAGCAGTTGGTAGTGGCTTCAAATTGAAAAAGCAAAAAACTAAAAAGGTTGAAGAAGAAACAAAAAAGGTTGAAACACCACCAGTTATAAATGAGAATCAGCAAATTATTAAAATTCGAGATGATGAGGATGACAATATGTCCAGTGGTGAGGAAGACGAAAGTACAAGTGCTATTGATTTGCTTTCAGATTTGACTTGTGTATCATGTCGTCAAATGGATTCGTCTGCAAATAATCAGTTATTTGAGTGTGTTAGCTGTCAACAGTTATATCATCAACTTTGTCATATCAAAAAAATTCCAAATGAAACTAATGCTTCTAGTTGGGTATGTTATATTTGTGCAAAAGGCAAAAAAGAAAAAGAGGGATCAAACAAATCCACTAAATCTTATGAATCGAGCTCAAGCTCATCATCAACAAGCAACAACAAGCAAAAAGAAAAAGAAAAGGAAAAAATTACAAAGGAAAAAGAACGTGAGAAGGATAGAGCTGAAAAGAGGAAGCATGAAAATAGTGGAAGTGGTAAATCTTCTAAAAAACTTAAAGAAAGTACGTCAACTTCTTCATCAAGGTCGCGATCCAGTAAAAAGTAAATTTTATATTGATGTAGGAATAAATTTTATTATATTAATAAAGGAAAATAAAGTTTGTTTTACACAAGTGTATCTTCAGACCTTAAATATTCTCCAATATCTGCTTGATGAAAGCATACTGTAACGAGTGGATCTGCTAATTTACAGTCTTGTGTCGATTTTGCTGTAACTCCAAAACCAAGAGGAATGTCGCTCATAGAAAGAACAATCACTCCTTGATGCTGAGGTGTGTTTTCTGTTATTCTTCCCAATCCTGCTTTATTAACATGATTTCCATATAGAAACTGTTGTTCCGCTGATTCTTTTATCCAAACTTTGTACTGAGCATATGGTGCTAAATAATTAAGTGCTGTAATATGCAACAAAAATTTGTTTGATTTTGTGAATTTCCCGAAACAAGTCCCAACAGCAATTAAATGATCTTCACTTAAATTTTCAGCCAATTTAAGAATGCGTTCTGACATATAATAAACACGGTTTTTCATTTCACGAAAGCAATAAGTACCATCAGGTCTATCAAGAAGCAATTTTACATTTGAGCCAATGCTGAAATTAATAAAATTTTCAAAAAACGCAATGTTTTGTTAAAAGTTAAGTGTTCTTACTATTTTGTAAGCTTCTCAAAAAATATCTTTGTTTGTTCATCACTTAAACGCTTCATTTTGATTTATTTTAATTGATTCCCAAATTATTTTACAATTTATTTATTTTTTAAAAAATAATGTTGAAAATCACGTTGTTTTTGTTTACAAAATTAAAATTTCATAACATCTTTTTTAAATTTAAATTTTTCGACGATTTGTAAACTTTTTAATTTCTCATTAAATACACTCCTTTCATTACTGTTTCTTATTGAAATTTTTGAATTAAGTAAATTAAAAAACACTGAGTAAAACAGATTAGTGAAATAAGCCTTATTTAAATAGATTAATGAAATTTCTTTTCAAACGAAAAATTCAAATTTTTATTACCGGTCATTTTATTCGTGTGAAAACTTTTCAAACACAACAAGCGATAAAAATTTCATGAATTTTAAATTCAATCAAATTATTCAATAAATAAGAGCCATATATAAATTAAAATGAGTTCAATCGTTCATACTGAGCACAGAGATGTTATCCACGATTGCAGTTATGATTATTATGGCCAAGTAAGTATGAAAATAAAATTAAATTATTTGAGTTTTGGTTTATTTTGAATTTTTCAGAGAATGGCAACATGTTCTTCAGATCAAACAATTAAAATATGGGAGCAGAATGAGAAAGGTCAGGGACAATGGATTGTTTCAGCAAGTTGGAAAGCACATAGTGGATCTATTTGGCGTTTAAGTTGGGCTCATCCTGAATTTGTAAGTCATTTCTAAAATTTACGCGGCATTATTATACAAGTTTATGATATTTACAGGGAAGTGTCATTGCGTCAGCGTCATTTGACAGAACTGCGAGTGTTTGGGAAGAAACAGCAGAACAAAAGCCTACACCAAGCTCTACGCCTGCAAAACGATGGATTCGAAGGACTAACCTTGTCGATAGCAGAACTTCAGTAACAGATGTCAAATTTTCTCCAAAAAATCTTGGTCTTGTCTTAGCAACTTCATCATCTGATGGAATTATCAGAATATATGAGGCACCAGATATATGCAATTTGTCACAATGGACTTTACAACATGAGATTTTATGCAAGTTACCACTTTCTTCTCTTAGTTGGAATCCATCTCTATTTCGTGCTCATGCACCTATGATAGCTGCTGCAAGTGATGTTGCAACTTCAAATGAACCAAAAGTGTTTGTTTTTGAATATAGTGAACTTAATAGACGTTGGACAAAAACTGAAAGCATAAATGTCACTGAACCAGTTCATTCTATCGAATTTGCGCCAAATGTTGGAAGAAGCTATCATATTCTTGCAGTCGCATCGAAAGACGTTAGCATTTTTAATTTAAAACCCATTGTGGAGCAAACTGGAACTTCAAGATTCGAAGTGTCACAAGCAGCTCAATTCAATGATAATTTTTGTACTGTTTGGAAAGTAACTTGGAATGTAACTGGCACAATGTTAGCAACAAGTTCTGATGATGGATATGTAAGAATTTGGAGAATGAATTATCAAAAACTTTTCAAATGCATTTGTTCATATAAGCCAGATAGCAGTAGTGTCAGTCATCCATTAGATTCACAAACAGCAGCCATAATCAATTCCACAACAACTAAATTCTTCAAAAAAGGAGTTGGCACTTTTGTAGCATCAAATCAAATACAACAACATTAAAGTTTCAATTTGAATTCTGTAAAAAAATATTTTTCACCAATAAAAAAGAAAGGAAAAATTACTGTTTGGTTGTTTGTGTAATAAAATGAAGTTTTTCTGTGTTTTTAGTTTTTTTTATTAATTAATAACGCTTACATTATCAAAAAAAATTTATTCATATTTATAGTTTAAGTGTTTTTTGTTTTTTCCTCGTTCACAAGAAATCACTTTCTTGTGTGGATAGAAAAAATTGAAAAGAATTTTGACACTTGAAAGAAAGTTGTGCAGATCCATGCAAAAATAAGATGTTGGTGTTGAGAACACGAGAGAGTAAGAGACAATAAAATATGAAAACTGCAAAAAAGATTTATATTATCTCTTCTCTACATCGAACATTACACATTATTAAGCACACACGTGGTTCAAGCCTAAACACCTCTCAATTCTATCATTTAAATATTAACATAAGTAAGATGTTGTTTTTTTAAAGAAAATTTTTCTTTATATATCAGCAGCAGATTGAATCTCTCTCTCACAATTTGTTGTTTGTCGTTTTATATATTTTAATTTAATTTGATTGATTTTTATTATTTATATATTTTTGATGTTATTTGATCGAAAAGATGATTGAGTTGTCGGATTTAAGAAAAAATTAATTTAACCTTAACTTATTCTTTTACGTCACACATTCTTCGGAGAAACGCTATAGATATATAGAGAGAAAGAAAGATAAGAAAAATTATAATTAAATCAAGGAAATTCAATTAAAAATAAAATATGTACAAACATAAAACAAAAAGATAACACTTACGAATAAAGTTTAAAAAAGTTTCTTTTTATCAATTTGCAAAATAAAGATTGTGTCGTTTTTTTTTATTATTTTATTGTGGATGTTGTGCGAATTGGCAGACAAATTAATTTACTTTTTGTAAATGATTGGATTATCCATCATCTTCTTTAAGAATGCTGTTTAGTCACATGGTGAAATTGGTGAATACATAAAAATTATTTTTACATACATTTATGGAAGAACAAACATGAAATAGAAATAAATAAATTAATTAGTACAAATGGTTTTTATAGCGGTTATCGTCAAGAGATCGTCATCATTAAGAGCTACCTATAATATATGTTTTTCTTTTTCTTGCATTACAAATATCAATCGTAGACGGATTTAGCTAAGAAAAATCTCTTTTTATACATCTTCTCTACATTTTTTAAATATATATATACACACATAGGTGCAGCTATTTTTAGGACATTGCGAACGGCTATTTTCTTTTGCTATTCGCATATCATACAGAGAGGAAAAAAAGTAAGTTGTTGGGGTATTTCGTTAAAAATAAATTACAATATACATAAATATGTTTAAATCAATACACAAAGATGAAACTCAATGAAGTTGAGCCAACAAATTGTAAAATAAGATACTTTGATCTTTTTAAAATACTTAAATTTCATGAAATTTTTTTCCGCATTTTTATTGACAAGGAAATTGAGAACGATGATGACGAGAAATAAAATTATACAATTAATGAAATTTTGTACTTACGTGCGTAGAAAATGTTGCCTTCGTCATCTTCTGGGTCCATGCAATCAGCGAAAAGCTCGGTAACTTCATCATCACTCAATTTCTCACCTGGATATTTGTAAAAGAAGAAGAAGAAGAAGAAGAAAGAAAATTCATTAGTGTGAATTCGATTGCATCATCATTAGTAAGCAACAAGTGCCTACTCACTCACCCAAGGCTTTTAAACTGTGTTCCAATTCAGCAATGAGCATTGTGCCGTTTTCTTGTTTGTCGTACAATTTCAAACATTCCATGAAATCCTCGTAGCTTCCTTGTTCCTTTGTGGCTTTTACCTAAATATCAATTTATTTTAAGTGAATGTTGAAAATTTTCAATTAAAATTTAAAACTTACTTGTGCGAAAATTGGAAGGAATTCTTCAACTGTAAGTTTCTTCTCACCACGCTTCTTTGTGGCTCCCATCTTCTCGCAAAGTTCAAGAGTTGGGTTAAGGTTCAAAGCGCGAAGGACGTCTGGAATATCGTAGGCATCAATCTTTCCTGAGCCATCACAATCATAGATTCCGAAAGCAAATTCTGCGTCTAAAATTTGTGAATATCATTTGATTATTTCATCATGTCTAGGTGCATAATTTTTTTTTAATTTATGATACGAGTTACGAAATTTCTTTTCACTGAAATATTTTTCATAACATTTCATTCAAATAAACATTCCACTTTCTTAACTTCTTTTTACCGTACACACACACTTTTTTTCTTCATGTGGGAAAATCATTTTCATCTTTTCTTCTTTTTTTTCTTTTCATCATTTCACATTCGACCATTTTAAAATTAGATTTTTTTTCTCTCATGAATCGAAGCTCTTCACAAGCGATCGTGCGAGGCCTTTACTCGCCTTTTTTGTATGTGAGCTATTTTTATTTTTAGTGATTCCGCGGCTAACATCTTTTTTCTATCTTTCTCTCTTTTAATGTGCGCATAAAAACATTTTTTTCTTCACATTCCTTTTTGCTCATTACTTAGTTTTTTAGCTGTTTAATGAAATTTCTCAATTATTATTCTTAAACAACTTGTAATATTGCACTCCTACACAAATTATTTCTTTTCTTTCTATTTTTCACAATTTTATCAATCAACCTGAATTTTTCACTCTCTTTTTCATTATTCATTACGTAATTTTAATTTCACTTGTTCTATCGTTACTCGTATCACAAATTTATTTTTTGAACTTATCATTTGCACTTACTTTCAATATCTTGATCTTTCAACTTGTCTGCCTGTTGATTCACATAAAAAGAGAAGAATGATATTTTTTTAAAAATTTGATTTCTCCATAAAATTATTATTTTATGCTTATTTCAAAAATTTTCCTCTTCATCCTTCCTTCTTTTTATCTAAATTTTTTTGATTTTTTTTTAATTCCTTCTCACCATTCTGATGTGTGTTCTCTATAGATTGCTTTGGACTCAACAACTCAGGATCAAGTTATACAACCGACTAACGATTTCGATCTGAACGCTGTACAATTTGATGAAGGCAAAAAAGTTTTTTTTCTAGAAAAAAAATTTCGTTGTCGTCGGCGATTTTCGCGAGTTTTTTTTTTCTTTTCCGTAAGATTTTCAATTCGATGATGAAGAAAATTAGTTTTGTGATGTCTTGGTAAAACATCTAACAAGAGTACAACGCATTTTCCAAATATATGAAAATTATACAATTTCACAAAATGCCCACATTTTGACAATTATTCAAAAATGTTTGCTCTTAACGTGAGACTTCGTTGATGAGATGAATAATTTTACATTATTTGCCTGTCGCTAGCTTAATACAGATACGAACTCGATCAGTGATGGTATGCAATGTATGAATTGAAAATCAAACCTTGATTTCGACTCTAAATTTAGGCAAGCTTTACTATTCATTTGCCCTACGTGTGCGATTTGCATGTATTTGTGAGCGCCTTAGTGTGAAAACCGATCGGGAATTTTATGAAGAAGAAAAATTTAAACACCTATGTGAAAACCATTGCTCGCGCACACATATGGAAAGAAAAGCGATTATTTACATTAAATTCCATTTGATGATTCACTAACCACTAAAGCTAATCTATTGCGGCTCTCTAAAGTATTTGAATGGATAGTGTTATAATCAGTTAAATATTGAAACAAACATTTTACTCTTAGTACAAGTATAATTGGCATTTATCGTCATAAGCAATTAATTATTATAAATACATGCGCCTATGGACAGCTGCCAAAATTAGTTATGCCGCAAAACAGCAACCAACTGTAGGCAAAATATTTCACATAAATATTTCTTCTTCCCTTTTGCTGAACATTTAAATAAATTCCTTAATCTTTGCTTGCTTATAATTTGCCAGTAAAGCAATAATTTTATTTTCATATGTGAGTGAACTCCTACGCACTTGAAAGCGACCATAAAAAGTGCAAGAATGTTTCGCAATACTTATTTTCTTTCGTTCAGAAAATTTTCTTTTATGTTGAAGAAAAATTTAACAATGATCGTAGAAAAAATAGTTGTAAAATTTTTAAAAGTCTATTTTCGTGTGTGAGAAGTTGAGTGACAACGATGACACAATTTTGAAGGCAAAGAAATTCTCTCGTTCGTCTTTTTCTTTCTGCTCTCTTGTCTATGTGTACGTTTCAAAATTGGCTTTAAAAATGTTATTCTCGTCTTTTTCCTAAGAAAACTTCATTAACACGATAATTTCAATTGTTGTTGTTTTGTGCTCCCTTGTGATTTTATATAAAAATTTCGTTCGTGTTTTATTAGCAATAGTAAATCATTGAAGACATTTAGAAATAAAGATATTTAATTGTACGAAAGAGCTTGCTATATAAATGAAATTAAGAAATTTTATAGGTACAAAAATATGCACGTGTATACACACACAATGACCACTTGGTTACGTGATTAACTATTGCGTGCGTAGACAGTATTTATGCAACTTGTCTATCTTTTGCCTGTTTTTCACATACATCTTCGATTTGGCATCGTCACAATAATTTCATTGAAGGAATTTTTCCTAATTTTCATTTTGAATATCTTTTGCTTGTTACTCAATGTTTTGAATGTTTCAATGCTCAATATTTAATGTTTTAAATTTAATGTGCTCAGCATTCATTGTTTAGTGCTCAGCACTTAATGTTTCGAATTTAAAGTTTCAATAGCAAAGAAAATGATGACCGTAGTATGAAATTTACATATTTTGTACCAAGCGCTTTTAATAAAAATACTGTGTTAAATTTATCATTCAAAAAATAGAAATTTATTATTTTTGAATGAAGAGAAAATCTGTGAAAATTGTTTAATACAGTCAATTTTTCTTGCCATCTTCTTCATTTTTTGAATTGCGATGAAAGGTTCGTGAAAGTTTTCGTAAAAAGCATTTACATTTTCGAAATTTGCTTTTTGATTTTTCACATTCAACAGTCGAAGATGTTGATGCTATAGCAGTGCTTGTTGATGGTTCTTGATTAATCATTTTTACCTCACTGAAAGATTTGGCAGGAGATTCAGCAAATGAAACACGCTCCACACCAGACTTTTTTGGCGTTTGTGGATCAACAACGAATGAAGCATTTTCATCAATCCAAGCAGAACTAGATACACCGCTCAAAGCATTTGATGGCACTTTTGGCTGAAATAGAAATTTTATTATGCATTTTAAAATAAATTTATCATCTCTCTTACCAAATCAACAAATCCATCATCATTCAAATCATTAATAACCGCATTAGACATTCGTTCTCCTTTCTTATTAAGATAATTAGGCATCAATGATGATTTTAAGACATCTGTTGCATGACTAGCATCAAGGTGAACGCTTGGAACTGATAAGACACTAATTGTAACAGGTGGCTTGGGATACTTTACAAAATTTGATGTTTCATTTCCTTCAATATCTGATGTTCGCAAAACAAAACCTGGACTTGTATTGAGACCAATAGCCGACAAATCCTCGACATTTTTAAACTTTTGCAAACTCAGTTTCTCTTCTACGACTGATGATTGAGATTTAACAGTTTTGAAAATTTCCTCAAATGATTGTTTAGGAGTTTCATTAACGAATAATTCTTGTGATTTTGCTGATGTAATGCTTTTGCGAACTGTACGTAAGATACCATCAGATGATTCTATATCAATTTCACTTTTTTGTAACATTTGTGTCTCTTCAATTTTATTGCACATGCATAAGTCGTTTTCAAATTCCTTTTTGATTTGCATTTGTGAGCCAAGAAGTATTTTTTTCAATTTTTCAGTAGTACTTTCTACTTCTTCTTTAGTTACATTTGTCGCTGACAGTTCAATTTCTTCTGTTATAGTTGGCGTCATTTCTGATTCAGATTTTTCTTCTTCTACATTCAATATAGCTTTCATATCGTTGTTAGCATTCTGATTACCAAATAAAATTTCTTTCAACATTTCAAATAATTTTGTAATATATTCCATCAATATATTTAAACTTCCATCATCTTTTGGATCCAAAGTTTTGAGCTCTTCACACTGTTCAATCCTCTCAACAGCATGTTCAAGCAATGTCACCTCTTCTCCAGAGATTTCATTATGCATTTCAGCCATACTTATTTGCTTCTTGATTTCATCTAAATGCATTTGACGACTGATACTGTACATTGAAATAGTTTTAAGTACAACATTTGCTAGAACACCATATGAACGACTTCGTGGTATTGTAATTTCGCATTGACAATACTCTTCAATTGGATAAGCATTTTTTGGCTTTGTTGTGCCGAATATTTTCTGATCATTAACTTGAATTTCCACTCGCTTTTTTTGTGCGTTTTCAATCTCTGGTAACATTTTAAATGTTGTAGTTTCATCATAAACTTTGTGTTGAAAGGAAATAACTGAACTTTCTTTATCAATCTTTGTATCAGTAGAATGTTCGAGATCATTGTTATTCTGATTCATCTGAAAAAAAACAGAGTCCGAAATCGTTTGTAATTTTACTTGCAAATAATTAAAATTCAACTAAATTTAATCGATTAAAAATAAAACACTAATCGATTAAATTTTAACTGACTTTTATTTGAAAATTTTAATCGATTAAAATTTAAATGAGAATTCAATAATTTACCGATTGCATCAAGTGCATATTTTCGATGGCTTCATTCTGATCAATATCCTGTTGATTTTCTAAATTCTCATGATTTGGTTCAAAAATTTCATCCAATGATTGAAATCTCACTGTATCGCGACGGCTCATTTTAGATTCTTCCTTTTGAATTGTATTCTCTCTATGTTCAGATTTTTCATGATCAACATTTTCTAAAGCTTTTAATTTCGAATCCAATTGCATTTCAACATTCTGAAGCGTATTCATATTTGCAAGATTTTGTGCTTCCTCGTCGTTTAAACTTTCTTGTCTTGAAATTTCCTGTTCAGCTAAAATCATAAAAAAGCTCGGTGCACTACGATCAAATACATATTTTGAGAAGCTCTCAGTTGAAGCAAGAGAATCAATGTTTGAATAATTTGTCTCTCGTCTTTCTTCCTCATTATTTACAATTGAATTTGGGTTTTTGTCTTCAGGCTAAAAATTTTCATTTTTATGATTTTCGTTTATTTAAAGCTTTTGTATTATATTATATTATATTATCTTACCTTTACTTCAGACAATTCTAAAATCTCAACATTTTCTTTTGAAACTTTATCTTGATCCATTTTATGAACACTGTTTAAAGAAATACAATTTTGCAAATAAAATTTTAATGGAAGAAATTTTTTCAAAGGTAACTGAAATTTTCTAGGTAAGGACACTAGAAGATTTTTACAATTTTTTGCAATCTTTTGCGATTTTTTACGATCTTTTGGGATCTTTCAATCTTTGTAAATTTTTGTCATTTTAAAACATTTTCTTACTCATCTCACTATAGATTAGCAACTATTATCATGTGTTTTTTACTTATCAAACCTTTAAATGAAGAATCAATTGATAAATCAAGAAAGAAAGAAAAGGATAATAATAAAAATTCAAAAAAATTATTTTTTAACGGAAAATTTTTTTATTCATTGAATTGATTGAAATTCAAAAGAACGTGAAATTTTTGAAAATCTTGTGTCTTCAACAATAGTCTCAGTCTCAATAGTTTCTTCAATGACCTGAGTGGTATGAACTGAAGGCGATTGTGTGCTCTTCTCTTGCAAATCATGCTTTTTATTTTCAGCATCAATATCTGCTAAAGAAAGAATGACTTTTGGTGGAATTTTTGGAAGATCAGCATAAATGTCCTTCTTTTTCTTCTTTTTTTCAACTTTTTCAACTTCTTCGACAATTTGAACGGACTTTTTTGGTTCTGTTTCTTCTTTAGTGACTAATTTACTTGCAATTGACTCAATTGAATGAACAGTTTGTGACAAAGTATCACTAGCAGTTAATAAAGGTTGTTTTTCAATCGATTGTTCATCTTCACTTTTTTTTGGGCAATGCAATTTGCACTCATTATGGCAAACAAATTGTGCAGTCTTAAAAGATTCTTCAACATCAGAATCTGATACAGTTTTGATAGAAGCATATTCATCACTTGATTTTGTTGTAATTGCACTTTCAATTGAAGTTTGACCATGCATTGATGCTGTAATATTCTCGCTTTTGACTGTTTCAATTGACTTTTCAGTTTGCAATGAAGCTAAATCTTCAATTTTGCTCAAAGTTTCGCCAGTCTTTGAGATTTTCTCCTTTTCTTTAGCAATATACAGCCAATCAATCTTCAATTTACCACATTTTGAACAGAGTTTTCCATGGTTCAATTTATCAAGTGTTAAGAGATCAGAATCTGTTTTTGTGGTTGCTGCAGATTCTTTGATTGAAACTTCTTTAATAGATTCAGCAACAGATGATTGAGTTACTTGTGAAACTTGTGAAATCTGAGTAACTTGTGATTGTTTTTCAGAAATGACTGAAGGAATTGGCTCAACTACTTTCGATTCTGTTGTTAAAGTTTGAGTAGAATCTTCTTTTACGACTTCTGCCTCAATTGGTTCTTCTTTAATCAATTCATAACGAATTTCATCTTTAACATTTTCATGATGGCAACTGCAGTGACAATTTATCAAACTGATTGTCTGTTTTGTCGAAGATTGATTAGCACCTTGTTCATCAACCTTTTGCAATTGAATTACATGAACTTTTTCATCATTAATTGAATTTTGTGTGTCAGAAATTGCTTGATTCAACTTTTCTGCGACTTCAATTGTCATTTTGGCAGTTGACTAAATTTGATGGAAAATTTAATAAATTTATTAATAATTTCAATTGATTTCAATTACCTGTTCATCAATTTCAGTTTTGACTTCCAAATTTTGATTTTTTTCAGCTTCCATTTTATTAGAAAAATAAATTGACTTCTTCACTCTTTCAAGAAAATATGCAGAATGAAAATGAAAAATTTTCAATGACTACTGCGATCAAAAAAAAACAATTCTATATAAAAGAATCGTGAGAGAATTTCATACAAATTCCAAACAAAAAGCATGTTGGAAACAGCTGATTTTACTATAAGCACGTGTACCGGTTTTTTGAGTCAATGAAAGTCTGGCCACTTGTTGAATGAGAGAAACAACCTGTTGAATGTAAAGCACATGGAAAAAGGGCGAATAGGGTGGTGCCATGTGCTTTTTTAACTCACCCCATCGAGCAAAAAAGCGGAGAAATCGAGGGGAAATCAGGGGAAAATCCCCTCCAAATGCAAAAATTGAGCGAATTTTTCACTCTCTTTTTGATCACGTGATCAAACTGGTCCAGCTTAAGGATTTTCCATGCATCCATTTGTTCTCCTTAATTTTTCGAGGTGGCTCTGTTGCTGGAAAATTAAAGAGAGTGAAATTTTTCCAAAATTCTCTCATAATCACGTGATTTTTCGTGAGAAAGTTCCAAAAACGCATGAACAATGAACGCAAAGTGATTTTTGTTCACATATAAAAATGAAATATTATTGTCAGCAGCATGAAAAGCACATGGAAATGAACAGAATGCGCAATCGTTTAAAAAATTCCCTCCATTTTTCACTCAATTTTCATCAATCTCGCTCATTTTTAGCTGAAAATTTTCACCATTTTTAGTCGCCATCACGATTTTGAACTGCACAAAAGCTCGCATCCATCTTCTCACGCAAAATTTTTCTGGCTTTTCTGTCCATTCTTGATAATTAAAAAAAATATAAAAAATTTCTCGCTTTAAAATCTTTGCAAAAAATTAATATCAAACGTTATGAGTCATTAAATTGAATGTAAGTTTAAAGAAAGTGAATAAAAAGTGAAATTGAAAAATTTTCATGGGTGTTACATGAAAATAATTTTTTCATTTGTCAAAATTGACATTAATAATTCATAATAATTAGCGAAAAATGATTGAATAATTTTATGAATGTCTCGGTGATTAAAATTTGGCAAATTTTTGAAAAAAAAGTGAAAAAAAATTGTGAAAAATTAAAATGAAAAATTTCATCCTAGAAAAATTGATCATTACAAAGATGTAGCACGGAAAAGTTAGACGACATGTTTGATTTCTCAAGTACTTTTTAGGGTTGCCATATGAAGTTAAAAACATTAATTATTTTTATTACAAGAAATTTCAAAAAGTGAAAATTTTGAAAAATTTGGAAAATTCCGAAAAAATCATAAATTTTCCAATTTTTATCAAGCAACACCATGTAACGTAGGAGAAAATTAAGGTTGAGGAGAAAAATAGAGTGGAGAAGAATATTTTTCTCCAGCTGCATTTAGGTCAATGTGTTTTTCTGTGTAAAAATGTGAAGAAAGAAATCATTTTCAAAAAATCTCATATGAATTATTAATTGATTGAAATTGCTGCTGTTCGAACAAATTTGTGAACATATTGAAAAACAACATATGTTATATTTTCGTGATTTTCATTTATAAAACGGAAATGAACTTTAATAATTGATTTTTCTCTCATGCTACAATTTAACAATGAAATATTTTTTTCATACATTGTGATTTTCATTTTAGGCAATTTTAATTACGTAATATCGTATTTTATACAGACATTTTTCCACTGAATAAAATTTCTTTTTTTATCCAATTTCCCATACAGTTTTGAATATAAGAAAAATAAATAAATTAGGAAATTGGCAATTAATTTTAATAATTCCCTTCTTTTTTTGGTCATTTCATGAATAATTCTTTTCTTGGTGAAGATCCAAAATTGCTTTTGGAAGCATAAACGTCAGAAAGAATGAATTTTCAACACTTTGTATTTTTGAGGCAAGTTTTTCATTTCATAATTAAAAGACTATCTCATTAATTACTCTACATAAATAGATAAATTCATCATTATTTCATAAATCAAAATGGTCACAAATGACATGGATGAAAATGGTCTTCAAGACCTTGGTCGATTGCCCGTCCCAATTCAAACTTTTCTATGGCGTCAAATTGCAGCTTTTGTAAGGCCTAAATTGGGAAAATTGCACGAAGCAAATTGCATGGTAAGAAAATTTTTTTCATACAATTCTAAATAAACTTTAAAGCACAATCATCACCATTTTGCTTTTATGCAAATAAAAAAGATAGAGAGAAAATAGAGCTTGCTAATCTAATCACAAAATTGCTTAATTGAATTAAAATAAACTCTCTAGTGACGCTCAATGGCTCAATTTGAAAAATGCAACAACTATAAAAAAATGGCAGAAAAATTGAATATTTTAATTTTTGTTGCTTTTGCTTTGCTTTTATTTTAAAACTCATATCCCACCTGTGGTCTACGGAAATGATAAACCTAATTTTTATTATTGTTGCTTGTCCATAATTTTTCACTGACTCATTTTCTATCTGTTCATCATCATCATTGCTGTCCAAAATTGAAGTGTGATGAGATGATTGTAAAATAAACGAATCGAACGACGTGAATTCCCTCGATAAATTATGTTATGTTGAATGTATTGTGTTGAGACTGTATAATATGATAATTGATGAAGTCTGTACAAGTTCACATTAAATTCAACAGCTTCTCAGTTTTCGATGCCAAAACACACTAAAAACATTTTTTTTGTATGTCCAGTGAGGATAGAGAAGATGCACAGATAGAATAATTTATCAAATCAACAGGACCACTCAGCAGCCTATTTTTTCACGCTCTTTTGTTTCTTGTTTGCTAACTTTTTTCATCCCTAAAAGAAACTAATTTCAAATGAAATTGTAAATAACTCTGTATAAATATAATGTATATATTTTTTGTACTTATGTATAACTGAAAATATCGTATAGTTTTGTCAACATGTGCAAGGACATCACGTAAGTGTTCTCTTTTTTGTTCGCTATAAAAATTTTTATTTCAATATTAAACTTTTTATTTTCGTCAAAATTATTTTTTTTCTTTATTATTCGTTCGCTATCTGCAAAATCCGATAATAAAAAAGCTGTACAAATAAAAAGCGGATATTGTTGATAAAAAATTAACTTTTATTGTTTTATGGTTTGATGTATTTACATGTTAGCTAGTAATAAACTTTATGGATTCTATATTATTTTTACATAACAATAAAAATCACAATAAAATTTTCTTTTATGATTATTATTCAAAATCAGGAACTGAAAGAAGCATGCAAATCATTTGAGAAAGTACTGGTGCAAAATATACATTTTGGTCTATCGCCCTCATTAACTTCTGCCTTGCAATCAACTCCACGATGGCGTGTTGTTCAAGCAGCGCTTCCTCATGTCATGCATTGCGCTTCAGCATTGTTGACTAATAGAGTTAAAGACTTGCAAAATCTTGGAGCGGCTGAAACGAAACTTCTTTATACGCTCCATTGGATTTTTCTATTTGCTGCTGATGAATGTGCTGATAATGAAGATGGAAAGAAAGAAATGAATCCATATGATTATTTGTTCTCTATTCCAACTATTTCAGTAAGTTTTTGTTAATTTTTAATCTTAATAGAAGTTGAAATAAATGAATTTTCTCATAGCTTTTCGTCTATTTATTTGCGCCCATTGCGCATCATTTAAAAGAATCTGATTTTCAAAATTTCCGTCTTGAAAATGGAATAAAATTATGGCAAGGAATGTGGGAATATCGTTCGCCAAATATTCAATGTTTTATGGCACCAGTGAAGCCAAAAGCGAGACAATTTCTTCAACAAACTTCAACGACAACTCCACAATCAAACGAGAATGTTTTCATTGGCAAAACTCAACAAGAACAACACCATGAATCGCCAACCAATACTTCTTTCTCAGAGACTCCAAAACATGACGATGATATCTCATCAATGTGCATTGCATCACCCAAAGAGCCCGTTTTTCCTGAAACAATTCCAGAAGAAGCTTCGAGTATTGAAGAAGAGCATGTTTTACTTTTTCGATTGCCACACGGTCCAGATCCAATCTTTTACACAGCTGATGCAAGTTTACTCCATCAATCGCATTATCATCAAAGTCGTAGAAGCAGCAAAGGATCATTGCAATCAAAAGATAGATTTCATGATAAACATACAACAAAATTTGACTTTGATAAAATTGAATCATTTGAAAAGAAACATGATGAAACTCATAAGGCTAAAGGAAGTTCTTCGACTGAAAGAGAATCAGTTGATACTGACATAAAATCACCACAATATCAGAAAGCTGAACAAAAAACTTTTTCACGTCAAAGGTGAGAAATTTTTGTCTATGATTGAAAAATGAAAAATTAATTTTTAAAAATTTTGTTTAGTCCTTATGATATATCAGCTGCAACCTTTTTGGATGTTGCTGTTTTGAGATGCTTATTTGTTTCACATTGGCAGGAAGAAGGAATCTTTTGGGGATTGCATTATCTTTATAATAGGTGAGTTTTTGCTTTAAATTTATGTACATATTATTATTTTTAGATTAATTTATAAATTATTTAAAAATATATCATCACTTAAAGTATCTTGAATTATAATTTAGGAGTCATTTAAAATTTTAAAATTGCTACAAGATATTATAAATAAAATGCTATTAAGTGCTTAATATTAAATAAAAATAATTTCTCTTAATGTAAGAATAGTTAAACATGATGGGAAAGTCTCTGCGTACATCAGAGGACTTTAGCGCATTTTTGGCGCCTAGATCAGTTATATTAACAAGTTGAATAAATGGGATAAAAATGTGTGGCAAAACTATTTTTTTTAATTAAAAGTCATTTGAGTTAAATTGTTTAAGTTTTGACTGTTCTAGAGCTAGATAAAAAGAAATTTTTCACATAAAATCTTGTATATGGTTCAAAATTGCATTCTGCAAAATTCTAAATATCTGAAAGTGCTGCTTTCATAGCTCAGTTGGGAGAGCGTCAGTCTCATAATCTGGAGGTCGCGAGATCGAAACTCGCTGAGAGCACTTCTTTTTTGCCACTTTTCCTGATTCAGATATTATTTTGAAAATTTTTTATATTCTTTAAAACTTATTTGTCTTTTATTTAGGCAAACTTAATGCAAAAGTTATCATTTCAAAACAGAATTCATAATAAATATTCTTTCTTTCTTTCGTATATAAAAATTGCATAGTTCATTTTCAAAATATTTCACAGTCATCGACTGTTGTACAGTTCTGAAATTTCAATGATGTTTCATTTTCAAATGTTATATTCATATAGAAATTCTGCCAAAACGTCTGATAGGTCAAGTTTTCAGTGATTCAAACTTGCCTTCGCACCAGGACACAAACGAGTTTCTGATAACTCTAAGTTCAATTCCTGTGGAAAAGTCCCCGGGCATAAAGGTAGAAAGTACCGAGTTGTAAGTTCTTTTCACACTTTCGCAGGTCCTCACTTATTACAAGACGAGAACTAACAATTCTTGGATTTATAGTGATGTTGACATGAGAGTGTGATTATGGCCAGTTATGAAATATAGTTATGCAAGGAAATTAAACTCAACGGGGCTCACACAGTACGAATCACTTCTTTTTTATTTTTTTTATTAAAATGTATAAATAAGACTTAAATTTTATAATGTGTTGTCATTTTGAGAATTCTACTATCGATATCGTCTGAGAATGTTACGATAATTTTATATTTCCCAGCTGGCACAAAACTAAAATCGTTATCAGTGAGTGTCAAGTTGTTTGCTTGTAATTGATTATCGATGTATGGGCATTCATGCACACTTTCAGGTAATTTCTTCTTTAACATTTTCACGCCAACATAGAGAAAACTGCTCTTGTCGAATTTCGTGATGAACTCACAATAGTCGAACTTTGGGTAAAAACCAATTTGATAATATTGAGATTTTACTTTGAGATAAATTTTTAAATGAACCTAAAAAATAATTGAAAATATTTTAAATTTGATAAAAATGATGAGTTTAAGTGTTATTGTTAAAAATAGTAACAAAATCGACTAAAATAGTTTTCCAAAATATACTTCACAAGAGGAAGATGAAATTTTGAAAATTACAAATTTCTAAGAATTTTCTCTAAACTTTTCCTTAAGAAAACTTAACAAAATCTTGATTTACTTACCATAATTTTATTTAATGGTCTAGTCAACTCTTTACATCCATAATTAGCAATAACAATTGATTGATTATTTTCATCTCGAGTAAAATTACAAAATGGTTCAAGACAAGTATTTTTTTCGGATGTGCTGCATTGAATTTTTGTCTAAAAAATTTTTCTTTTATAAAGTTAATCATTTAAAAATATTTTTTACTCACAATTAATCCATATCCAAAATGACACAATGCCACTAAAAGTAGCAGTAGAAGAGTAAAATTTTTCAACTTCATGAATTCACAATTGATCAAAAATTACTGAAATCACAAATTAATATGAATTCGAATTTATATGAGACGATGCCAGCAGTAGCAGAAGAGAGAGACTTCTGATGTTTAATTTTTAAATTATGATAAATACCATTAATTCGCTTGATTTCACTGTCGCATTGACAAAAAGAAATGAAATGAATATATTCATTTGGAACTTTCTACGGATCATCATTTTCAATAATTTAAATTGATGCATGAAACTAATGAACAACAAACAAGGTGAAAATACTTCGATTAAATGATGATTTTTCAGAATTTATAAAAATATTTAAAAGATAAATTTAGAAGTTTTAAATTAAATATGATCAGTTTCTTCAGCTATAAAAATAAAATTCTAAAGAATTAATTTAAATTTGATTATTTGAAATTTAAAATATTAAATTTTCATTTTCTGAAGTAATTTAGATCAAATGCAATAAATTTTATCATTCATATTGAGAAAAAAAGAAATTTTTTTTCTACTTTCGATCAAAACTTATCTCTATATTAACCCAAGTGTCTTCACCTTGTAAAATATAATTTTAAAATAATTTAACTTTTATTTCTATGTTCTTTTGATCACACCTTTTGCTGACACTTGTAATATTTGTGGATCTTGATCATCATAAAATGTATAAACTAATTTATATTCGCCTGTTATCCAAAGTGCAAGATCACTTGTGACTAGAGTAAGATTTTTTACTTGCAAGTCAGTTCCTTCATATGGACAAGATTTTATTGATTCTGGAGCTTTTTCTTTGAGAACATTAAGAATTGCATTGAAGAATGAAAAAACATTTGGATTATTATAAAAACTGCAATATTCGATAACTGGGAAAATGTTGAAAGGAATGAAATTTTGAAGTAATTTAAAATAAAATTCTTGTTTGATCTGTAAAAGTTTTGAAAGAAATGTTATTCAGAAATAAGTCTAATTTTTCTATGACTCACATAAATTTTATTCAAAGGTCTTGTAATATTTCCACATCCAAAATTTGCTGCATTAATTTTATCACTCACTGGCGTCACAAAACAGAATGGATCAATGCATGTACTATTATCAGAAGTTGTACATGCCATATTTGTCTGTAAAAATTATCTATCGTTTTTATTCACATGAGGTAAAAAAAATTTCTCACCAAAATAGAATTTCCAGAATGCACAAAAATTACAAAAATACACAAAATTTTCGACTTATGCATCTTGCGATATCACTTTACAAAATGAAAAAGATTTTGGAAAAATTAGGCATTTTTATACCACGCAAAAATTTATTTGATCAAGTTTTTAAATGAGCTGTCTTTTTTATGCAGGAAGAAAGATTGTTAAAATAAACAAGAGAAGAATAGCATCGCGGTGAAAAATAAACAAATATGACAAAGCGAAAGCCATATAAAGAAATTAAGAGACGTTAAAGACGATAATATGTTAATTTAATTTTTTAATAACTTTCTAAAATGAAAACACTGACCTTAGTCAATTTTTATTTTATTATGCAAACTTACGCAGTTGTGATGAAAAGAATTATAGAAGACTATTTTATGCAAAATAAAGTTTATCAAGAAGAATTCCTTAAATGCAAAAAAATTGGGTTAAATAATAATTTAAAAATTTGAAACATTTGAAAAATGAAACAAAAGTGCTAAACGGCAAATTTAAAATTTTATTAAAAATTACCAAAAATAAAAGTTTTTAAATTTATTCTAAGATTGTGGAAAAAGTGGCAAAAAAGAAGTGCTCTCAGCGAGTTTCGATCTCGCGACCTCCAGATTATGAGACTGACGCTCTCCCAACTGAGCTATGAAAGCAGCACTTTCAGATGCAAGGTTTTTCCCAAAAAACATATTTAAATCAGATACAACATTTTATATGAAGAATTTTCCTTTCAAAAAGTTTTATTTAATGAAAACTAAAGCAATTGAAAAAGATTGTTGTTCTTGAAATTAATTTTTATTTTTGAATTTTCAGACTCCGTGAAATTAGTGAAGAAAGTGTTGTTCCACCAGCACAACCAAGGCGTCGTTCTAACTCGTTGCCAATACCTCAAATTGAAATTTCATTATATCAAGGAACTGGTAGTCCAAGTAACAGCTCACTTACAACGAAAGATTATATTGAAGTCCCAGAGCCGCCCATTTCAACAATTTTAAATGATACTCCGTTCCAACCACCAAAATCACTGGATAAACCAGAAGATGCAGTTTCAACAAATGGAACGAGAAGAACGAGCGATAGAAAGAAACGTGTTAAAATGGCAGATTTGAGAGCATTGATTGAAACGAAATTTTTATCAAAATCTGATCGTGGATTAGAAAAGATTGGCGAAAATGGAAAAAGATTGCAACATGGAGTAAGTTTGTTAATAACTTAGTATTTAAAAACTTTCTTAAACGTTTTTCGATTATAAAATTTTTTTGAATTTTTAAAATTCGTTAAATTTAAAATTTTTATTTAACACACGAATGATTTTTATTTCTTGATTTTCTTTTTACAGGAAATTCATAGAAGTCTCGATACAGGCGACGATCATTTATCAAGATCAACAATGACACTCGTTCGTGATTCAACATCAAATTTGGTTAAAGGCAAATCAATGCCTTCATTGAGGTTAGTAAAATTAGAAATTTTCATTTTCCTCATCAATATCTTTTTTTCTTTCTTTCTTTCCTGTCTCTTACTTGATCTTAAATATATTTTTCTTAATATTGTTGTATATGTCTAACATTCATTGTGTAAAAAATATCTATAGTTGCCTTCTTGATAGTGGGTGAGTTATTTCTTAACTTCATCACATTTCACTATCACACACAACATATGTCATCTCAAAAATTGCTTTTCTTTCTTATTGGCTTTCACATCAACTCGATTTCTTAAATTTCTAGGAAAAATTCAAAATATTTTTACTTCTCATAATTTTTAATGTCAAAAACTTTTTATTTCCTCACAGATATTATCGATTTGTTGATCCAGTGCAGCCAAAGTTGAATAGAAGCAATCAATCGACAGGACAGAAGGAATATCGAGCAACAACTATTCCAAGGAATCCGATTATTACTGTTACTGAACATACACCAACTCCATCGCCTGAATTTATGAGAAGACAAGTGAGAACTTTATAATTTCTATTTTCTAATAATTTTAAGTATTATTTCTATTAGGGATCAATTGATTCACAACTTGATGCAATAAGTGTCAATGGCAGCACATCAGGAGTTTATAAGTCACAAATGTTAAGATCACAAACAGATTCGCACATTGTTTATGTCGGTTTAGATGAAAATGAAGTGCCAGGTTCATCATTTTATATAACAAAAGAAGGCGGAATTGATTATGAAGTTGTTCTGCTTGCCGTCTATAATGTATTGAAAAGAGAAACAAATACAACATCATTGAGAATTCTTGAGACTGGTTTAAACATTTGTGAGCTTTTAATTGATTTTGGTGTGCTTAAACTTGGAGAACATTCACATAATTTGACAATTGGAATCATTAAGCGAGCATTATTACATCTTGGCTGTCCTAATGGCTGCAATGATGGAGTTCGTGGTGCACAAGCTGAATTTTTAAGACTACAATGCAATTCAAATTTAACTCGATTGCTGAAACAAGCTCCAAACTTTTCAAAAAAATATTTACGTCATATGGTTGCAACTTCACCAATTCATGAACTGATTGACTTCTTTCATGCATTTGTTGGATTTTGTGTTGATCCAAGTTCTTTATTATCACCTCTGAGTAAGTTTAAATTTCCTTTCTATTTCTCATCCAGCTCATGAAATAAAATATTTGAAATGCTATTCAATATATTCATTCTAATCGCATTTTATGCTCTCATAGTTGTTTGCCAATATTTTTAAATAAAAGCAAAAATTTCTTTATTTTTATTCATTGAAATTTTATTGTGAAATTGTAGAACAAAATTTATTTTAATTCACTCACAATTTGAAATTTTCTAAAGCTTTTACAAAAAAATTAAAATTCATGCCTTTATCTTTTTGTATCTCAAATTTATGAAAAATTGAAAATTTTTTGAGCTAAATTGAATAATATTTGCTAATTGCTATCCTCATAAATGCTTAAGTAGTATTTAATTTGTGCATGTTGCCATATCATTCATTTTTGCATCACAACCGCACCCCATTACCAGACAATAAAAGATCGACTGGAATAAAATCATTGAACATTCCCGAACACACAAATGTCAAAAATCAAGCTGGCGGACAAGGATATGCAACTAATTTTGGTTCTGGTCTGACTGGTAATGCTGAAGGACAAATTATTGCTGCAGTTTTCAAAGCACTTGTTACACGCTTCGTTGATTCGCAGAAAGAGCTAAAAAGCCCCGAAAATATTGGTCTTTATTGTGAAGTTCGACAGTTGATTACTTATATCAAAGGAGCGCATGGTGGACCATTTAGAAGAGTTGCATTAAGTGGAATTTTGTCTGTAACACCAAGGCCTCATAAGAAAGGTCCTCAATTGACAACTACAAGAGTTATTAGGTAAATAATTTATTAAAGATTAAGAGATTCATTTTAAAATAATCAAATTTATTTAACAGACATATTCCACAAACTGGAGAAATTCAAACAATTGCACCAAATCCAAATGTTATTCCAGATGATCGTGCTGCTAGAAAACTTTATTTTAAAAAACGAAGCACTTCATCTGCATGTGCTGTAAGTTAAAATTTTATAATTCACTAGGGTTCGGACTTGCATGCATATTTTATTTGATATAATGCATATTTTTGTCAAGTTGATTTCAAGTTGAGTTAGACAAAAATGTCTTTTATTCATTCTGATTTAATTTAATTCATTTGAAATACAAAGTATATTAAAGAATCATTGATTTTTATACAAATTTGCTGGATTTCAAATGAATTAAATTCAATCTGAATGAATTAAAGACATTTTTGTATAAGTCAACTTGAAATCAACTTGACAATAATTGTGCGCATATCAAGTAAAATATACATGCAAGTTCGAACTCTATAATTTACTTCAAATTTTTACCTAAAAATTAAATTTCAATAGAGTCTTCTTGAAACTGATGGAGCTGAAGAGCAAGTAAGACAAAGTCCATTAGCAACAGTTCGCAGAAAGACTCAAAGACCGACATTGACGCCAAGACATAGTGAAAGAACGCTTCTAAATGATTCTGCTTCTGATCGTGCTTCATTAAGTCGATTAACAGGCTTAGCTCGCTGGTTCAGAAGCACAAGAGATCAATCAGTTGATATTGAAGCTGGTGCAACAGAAATGTCTGCTTATTTGAGAAAAAGTTCAGTTGGATCGAATCGAGGAAGACCAAATGATGGAATTGGTCGACAATTTCAAAGAGCACGACGTCGAGTTGAAAGAAGATTAGGACGATTTGGACTTGGAAAAGGCAAAAAGAAAGTTGGTGGAATTGAAGAAATTTCTGGAAGTTGTAAGTTCAAAATTTTATTTTGAAATTTGGAATTTTTAAAATCTGAAAATTCGTTAAATTTAAAAAAATTAAAATCTCTAAGTCCGTTAAATTAAATTTTTATTTCCAAAATCTTGACAGATTTTAGTCATAGAAGTTCAGTCGATTTGGGTGATGGACCAAGAGAGTCAGAAGTTGTCATACTTAAAGAACGTCGTTTAATTCCAACAGAGCCAGTACGTGAGGGAATGATGAGATTTTCATTTCTATTAGAAACTTGCGCGCCAGGTTCTGTGCCTGATCCACAATTGATCGGCGCAATTCTCGATTTACCACAAGCACCATTAATTGCAAGAGCAACATTTTTACTTGAATGTGCCCACTACGTTCATCTTTGCAACCGTGGACAATGGCCGACATGGATGAAACAAAATTTGCCATCATTTAGGCCATCTGGTCCAATTCAGAATCGTGCAAGTGTATCAACAAGTATCAGACGTGTTCATATACTTCAAAGACAAGCTGGAAAAACATTTTTCCAATGGGCTGAATGCATTGGTATACGATTAGAGGAAATGATCAAAAATGAGAAGTCAAATTATGACAACATTCAGTCATCATTAAATGATGTTGAAAAACAAAAACAATTGAACTTGCAAGATGAAGAAGAAGACTTTTTAGATGAATGTGAGTTAGAAAAGAAAAATTTTGAAAATTATTAGTAATTTTAATTTTTTTTTAAAGTGAGCGTTAATATTCATGGAAATGACTGTCCTGCAGCTCTAAAACTTGTTGCTGCTGTTGTCTTACTTGAAATCACAGCATTTTTGCGTGAAACTTATCAAACAATTCCAAAATCAACAAGAATGTCACATAAAGAGAAACACATAAATATTCATCATCCATGGGATCATCATCATCAAGTTTATAAAGAAGCAAATCGTCGTTGGTCAATGGCATTAAGTTCAATGGGCCATTCCCAAACTTCTGCACAAAGTTTACAAAGCATTGCTGGTGAAGGCGAAAGAAAAATTTCATTTGTTTTACATGAGCCAGATAATGAATCAGAAGGAAGCAGCAATACAACATTAACAATGCAAGGCATTGATGATAATGTTATGGGTATAAAAATTCTAAAATTTATTTTCCAAATTTTCTTGAATAATTTATTTTTTATATTCGTGCAGCTCCGTCTTCATCTGGCTTGGCACAAAGAAGACCAGTTGCAACAGTTAGACCATTTTTATTGAGAAGAGGAACAGCTACAAATACAACAGGTGGTTCATTCAAACGTCGTTCATTGAAATTGAGAAGAAATACAAAAGAAGGAAAAGAAATTGAAACTGAATGTGAGTTTTAATTTATCTTACATATTTTGAATTTAAAAACATTTACATGAATGACATTTAATTTTAATTTTCTTGAACTTCCGATTATCAGATTCAATGCAATCAAGAAGGAAAGTTTCATCACTCTCAGATCGAAGTGACAATTCTGAACATGCAAGTGGCGGTGAAGAAGAATCGCCAGGAATTTTAAGTGATGACCATGAACAACCGCCAGATTCACCAAATGAATCAAATGATTCTGATGAAACTTCAAAGAATTTTCCTTGGATGCGAGCTGTTATTGCAATTATAAATTCATTCAATTATTACTGCACACATCAAAATTATTGTCATCCTTATTGCTATAAGCGACATATGCGTGCAGCTTCAAGATTGATAAAGTCCGTAAGAAAAGTAAGTGAAAATGAATTTTTCATCTGTTCTCTTATTTGGCATAGATGAAAATTGAATTTCTTATAGTCCAAATTCAATCAGTTTACTGATTTAAGCAAGAGATTGAGATCTTTCAATTAAAAATAGGTTAAGTCAATTTTCAAAAAAATATTTTGTTTTTCCTTGATTTTTGAACTGACTTTTACATAACCATAAAAATTTCAAATTTAATAGTTTTTTACAAAAAAATTGAAAACTTTATACTGAAAAACTTTTGTCAAAAATTTTTTGAAACTTTCATTTTTTAAAAAAGTCAAAAATTTGTTTAAAAATAATGTAAAGCCATGAAAATTATCAAAAATGGACTTAAGTTATTTTTACAAAAAACATCTCAAATTAAGCATCAAGTTAAAATTTTACATTTGTCAACCACGTATTTATCGTGGAATTGCCTTCATAACTCAGAGGATAGAGTGCTAGTCTCGTAGTCGTTTGTAGGCATCTTGAGGGAACTAGAAGTCGTGAGTTCGAATCTCACTGGAGGCATGGTTTTCACTTTTGCCTGTTCTCTTATCAACTAATTTTTTTAAAAACTTTTTTGATTTTTTTTTTCAAAATTTTTTTTTGAAAAATTGTTTCATATTCCATTTTGTTTCATTCTTTTTTTACAGATTTATGGTGAAGAATTTGGTCTTGTACCATCAAGTTATTTGCACACAGAAACTGCAAAGACATCAAATGGTCGACGTGAAAAATCAAGAGCTGCAGGTCGTAAAATTTCTGATCAAAGCTCATCACATACTTCACCTTCACGTCGCAAAGACAGCACAGGCAGGCGTGATAGAATAATTCATGATGATTCAGAACAAACATCTTCACAATATTCACAGAAAATTGAAGAGAAAAAACAACAAAAAGAATCTGCATTAATTTTAAAATATGTCAAAAATCATGTTCGAGATTTATTCCATGTGACTTTCTCAGCAATTCTTAAAGGTGCAGTAATTCTTACAGAAGATCAATTTATTGAAATCATACCTGCAGCATGGGAACTTCTTTTGGAAACAAATCAAGAAACTTCAGCAGCATCAGCTGCATTTTTCATCTTAGCATCAGTCAAAGCACCATCGCAAGCATCAGAACTTATGCAGAAAGCACTTAAACATAAAGATCCAAATGTCCGAATTGGAGCAATTTTGAGATATCAAGTTTTATGGAAATCAAGATTCCAAGTTTGGCCACGAATGGAAGAAGGCGCTCATATGACTTTCAAAGTACCACCACCAGGAATCGAGTTCACTCTTCCATCGCCTAAAATTGGTATTGAATGTTTGCCAGTGGTTGATCCACCTTGGGCACCACGTCAACAAAATAAAGATATGGATGTTGAAGAGTCAAGTCATCGTCATTTTGTCACAACTGGAAAGTCAAGAAAGAAGCAACAAACTGATGCAATTCGTCATGCAATGCAACAACAAGAAGACAAACAAAGATTAGAGCGACATAGTTTTTTGATTACAACAATTCCAGTTGTACAACAAGCAGCACATGAAAGACTTGACCATACACCAGACGATCATGCTGATTTAGAAGAGGAAGATGTTGGCAGAGCAGTTCATTTGCATGCAGCACATTCACTATTTCCTTCAATTTTATGCTCCTCAGTTATGCAAATTGTTGGAACACTTGATGATTGTGCAGTTGGTGGTGACGGAACTGCTGTTTATGAAGTTGCCTATCAAGTCATTTGGCAATGTTTGGTTGAAGATTCTGCATTATTTTTGAGATATGTTCTTGAAAGATTAACAAGAGAAAAACAAGATCAACAATTTAAACTTTTGCGTCATTTGATTCGTTTTGTGCCGCGTTTACCGCAACAGGCTGCTTTTGCACTCTACAATTACATTGTTGGCTACATCATGTTTTATGTGCGGACAACACAAGAAAATAGTCAACAACTTGTTGGCTCTGCATTGTCAATTTTATGGATGGTTGTTCATTCTGTTCATGGCATCATGTTTAAAGATTTAAAACAAATTTTAAGAAAAGAACAATGCGATGCTTCCGTTTTATTAACAGCAAATGTTCCATCAGCCAAAAAAATTATTGTTCATGGACCAGATGAAAAAGATGAAGGATCAATTCCAAGTCAATTTCCTGTTCTAGAAGATACACAATTTCTAATGCTTCAACGTGAAAGTTTGGACTTTTTTGGTATTGAAGAGAAAAATTATATGAATTATTTCTTGATTGATTATAAAACACAACAAATTTTAAATTCCAACTGGTTTGTTCGTGATCTTTATTTCTTTAAACGCTCTCAATATCCACAATTGCGTTTAGTTGAAATGAAACCTGATGAAGCTTTCATAGCTTTACAGAGACAAGAATTGATAAAGAAATTTGTTGAAATTGGAAAAGTTCATTTAACATGGGCAATTCTTAAAAATGTTGATATGGTTGTTCAACGTGTCGTATTTTTGCATGAAGAATTAATGAAATTACCTTCATTCCCAAGAAAAGCATTGGAAACTGATTTAGATTTGTACAATGGTGGAGAATTAGGAAAAGAATTACAGGGACTTGATGTGCTTCATAAATTCATGTGGGTTCGTTTAATTGCGAGAATGTTTGAAGCAATGGCTGGAAATTTTGCATATAGTGCGGACATTCAACTATTTTTAAATGTTCTTGCTGGTGCTGCATTTTTACATGCTGAAGATTGTTGTATTATGAGATATGTTATGGCGACATTTATAAATGCAGCTTTTAATTTCAAAAACATTTTTTCAACAAATGGCTATTTCATGATTATGCCAACATTGTTGCAAATTTATTCTCTACATCAGACAAATAAACTCATTACAACAACAATTGAATATGCAGTGAAACAATTCTATTTGATGAATCGAAAGCCTTTTATTTTGCAAATGTTTGGAAGTGTTTCTGCAATTTTAGATACTGATGAAGATGGTGCTTATGGAGAAGCCTCTAAAGTTCAGTCAAGTTGCCTTTTTAATTTACTTTTGAGCTTAGAGACACCTTCGCCTGATCCTCTTAATATTGCTGAACTTGTAAAAGAGCCAAAACCATTAAAAGCAATTGATTTTTGCTATCATGATGAAGATGAAATGGTGACTGTATTGGATTGCATTACTCTTTGTGTCATGACTGTTTCTTATTCTGCTGAAAGCTTAAGAGGTTATCAAATGCTTGTAAGTATATAATTTTTAATAGAAATGAAATATAAGCAAAAGTTTGGCAAACATAGAAAGTTTTTATGAACTAATTGTCCAGGCAAGGACACTGAAAATTTTTTTGGGATCTTTCAGGATCTTTTTTCGAGTCTCCTTACCTGGCTAATTGTAGTTTGCTAAAAAAAAAATCTTAAATTTCTTGAAAAATACATGACAAATTGAGATTTCAAAACCTCTAATGAAAATTAAATTTTTTCTCTCTAATCTAGATAATTTTGGAAGCAATTTTGCCTTGCTATATGCAACAAATTCAATCACCAAATTATTTCAACAACACATATATTTCACTTGAAGGGAAATGTGAAAAAGATATAATAATGCAGCTTGCAATTACAATTAGAACGATGGTGCATAACTGTGAAGGTCTTTCAAAAAGTTACAATGGTCCTTATCGCAACAGTCCTGAGCATAAAGGCTCGAGTCAGAGAAATCAATGCTCTAGAGGACTTCCACCATCGCCTGGTTTTGATTTTGAAGAAGAATCACATTCAAAATATGTGAGTGAAATGGGAAGAGGCAAAAATAACATGCCTGAAATGGCAGAAGATTCTGAACTTGTAAGAACTGAATATCGTCGACCTCGTGATGTTCTTCTTTCTTTAGTTGGTGAATTTTTGAATAGGGCAACAACAAGATTGCAAGAACTTTCACGTAAACCTGGTGCTGATTCGAAATATGTTGAATTACTTGATGTCAAGTGTCACATTCGTTTGGCTGATATTGCACATTCATTATTAAAAGTTTCACCATATGATCCTGATTCAATGGCATGTCGTGGATTACAAAGGTATATGACATTCATTTTACCACGTGCTGATTGGAGTGATGAAAAAATGAGAACAGCACTAGTGACAATTTTGAGACGATTAGATAAAGTTTTTCTGAAAATTTCAAAGAAACCTTCGATAAGACGTAACACAGATTGGGAAGCAGCATCAGGTTTACTCAAGGGAATTCATGAGACGATTGTTCGATGTCCATTTGTACTTCATTGGCAACAAATGCGATCACTTTTATCAACAGTCCAAAATTTAGTCGTAAATGAAACTCCATTGGAAAATGTATCAAGTGCAAGTGCAGCTTTAATGAGTCAAAGTCCACCAGCATTTTTCTGTAGTACTGTTATTCGTTTAGTATCATTGCAGCTTGTTAGTCATGTTGATTGCTTCACACTTGAACAAATTTGTGGTGGAACTGCAGAATTTTCAACTCAAGAAAAAGCAGAAGGTTTCTTGATGCATCTTCTTATTCCATTATGCTTGAAAATTTGTTCAGGAAAAAGTGTTTCTGATATTGGAGAATTAAAAGATAATGACATTTCATTCCTTGTGACTGTAATTTTAAATTCAATGAGTCCACCATCAGGAAGAACAGCACAATCAGGCTTAGCAGCTGCTAATCGAGTTGTTAGTGACATTAGAGCAGGATCATTGACATTCACAGGCTCTAGAGATTCAAAAAGACCAGCAAGAATTTCCAGCAGTCTCTATCAAGCTGCATTTTTAGCACTTAAAGTTCTTTGTGTCTGTTTTGAGACACGTTTATCAACAGAATGGCCAAAAATTGCTCGCATTATGAGAGATTTAGGAAGAAGAAATGAAGCAGCACCTGAATTATGGAGTTTTCTTGAATTTGTTGTAACTCATCGTACTCCACTCTATATAATTTTAATGCCATTTATATTGCATAAAATTTCACAACCAGCAATTGGTGATCATGAACGGCATATGCAATATTTAATAAGAGAACGTTTACGTGGAACACAACCAAGTGGTGGAATAAAATCACGTGGCTGTTTGCTACTTGAATTGGCAAGAGAATTAAAAGATTTACGTGATGAAGTTGAAGAACGTCGATTAGATAAAGAAAATACACCAAGTTCAGAACCAGCTAAAAAAGAATCATCTGTCACAGTTCAACCTGTTGAAGTTACAAGATCACAACAACGACCATCATTGATTTCAATTTTGACAGGTGCAGGCAATAATCAACATACTGCATCACAATTTTCAGTTCATCATGATTCACGATGTGGAACAGGCTTTCATACGCCAAGTGATACATTGTCACAACAAACACTTCATCCACCACGTGAATCACTTTCAAGTTCATCAACGACAACAAATAAAGAGCCAGGTGTGACGAGTGATGGAACAACACCAACACCGACTTTGGCAACTTGTCCGACTGTCATTTCAAGAGCTTCAAGTATTAGACGCACAAGTCGTTTCGAGAAACAAAATATTACAGGAAGTGTTCCGCATTTATCACATTCACTTTCTTCATCGCTTTCACATCATCATTCGTTGAAAGTTCAACCACCAAAATTAAGATTTGTTTCATCTGTTGAATTTCGTGATTCTGCTGGTGAAACTTCAACAACTCCACTTTCGCCAGACAGTCCAGCTGATGATAGTTCAGGAGAAACTCAGAAACATCGATTGCAACGATCGAAAGGTGCATCACGTAAAACATTTAGATACAAACGTGGTAGATTAAATCCAACTGATGCTTTATTGACATCATCAACTACTCCACCATCATCTGCACCACCGACTCAAACACAATCAAACAATAGTCAGTGCCAATCAAGTGCAACAACACCAACTAATCCACCACAACCACAAATATCACATTTTCATTTGCCACCACTTGATTTACCACAAAGTGATAATGGTGGTCGACCTGGTGACTCTTGGGATTCTGTATCACAAACTTCATCAACAAGCGGCTATCGCGATAATTATAGTTTTCAAACAGGTTTGTTATCACCTGATGGTTCATTAAATTTTAATGAATCTGTTTTAAGTGGAAATGTTATTACAATTCCAAATCGATCATCATCACAAAATTCATTGTTAATGCTGTTTGAAGCACAAGATGAAGAAGATACATTAATCTAAAATAAAATTTAAACTTATCAGTATTTGATGTTAGATGCCAAAAAAATCAAGAAAATTTTAAAAGATTTTGACAGTATTTTTAAAGGATTTTAAGTTTTTACAAAATATCTACATTTAAATTTATTTATAAGTTTATTTACATGAAATATATTGAAAAGTTTTACAAAGAATGATGAAGAAAAAGGAAAAAATAACACTTTTTTGAAAGAAAGAAAGAGAGACTTTTATTCTTAATAAATGTGGCATTTTTATTGACGCTTTTACTCTTCTCTATTTATGATAATATTTATTACATATTTCATGGAAAATTAAAAGGCTTATGATAAATTAAAACAATAAATAAATAAATCGTTGTATTTTGTAGCATGTTGATGTTAATTGTTAGAATGAAAATTAAATAAGGAAAAAAAATAAAGTTAAAAGTTTAACGGAAAGAGATTTATAGGAAAAAATGATTAATGGTGCATTTATGCACAGAGTATGAAGTTATAGAAAATGATAGAAAAAAAAATATTTTATTAAAGTAACGTTTTAAATAAGCAACATTTGATGTTATTTATCATACGTAACATAACAAAAAAAAATATTTTAAGACCCACGATTAAAGAAAAGAAATAAGAAAGAGGTAGCTAACAGCTGAATCCCAAAATGAATGTTAAAAAATTTTAAACAAACATTTTTAAAATTTGCCAATGATCAAAGAAGGAAAATTTGAAAAGCAACATTAAAATGCCTAAATTTTGCTGAAAATTAACAGTTTTAAAAAGATTTATTGTTGTGTGTTATTAGACATTTTAGATCAAAAAAAATTAATCATTAGAAGGAAGAAGAAGATAATTTAATGTTAACAGGAGATGCAAAATATTAATAAGACAATTGTTTTAAACATGACCTATATGTTCAAGTAGAAAACAGTATTTTTGATGAATTTTTATGACATATTCATCAAATTTATATATATTATAACGATGATGAGGCCACTTGAAAATTTAGAATGCCAAAAAATTATAGAATGAATGAATGTTGATGCCAATTTTAGTTAACTTGACATGAGATTTAGATGAAAAAGAAAGTTATCAAAAAATCGTTGTCCTTAACAAAATATTAACAATGAAAATTATGATTGATGTTTAAAAAATAAAAATGTAACTGAAAAAAAAAATCAGACTTCTTTTCATTTCAAAGTTTATTACAGATTGATAATTTTTCATCAATAATGAGTACAAAACATTAGGTGTTTAGCACTAAAACACAAATAAATAACATTCGACAATGAAGCAAAATATATTAAACACTGAGCATTGACACAATAAAACATTAGTGTTGAGCACTTAAAAACACAAAACATTGTGCTACCGTCTTCCCTCGAATAAAAGGACCGGTCTTGTATTCAAATAAAAGGACCACCGTCCTTCTATTCGAATAGAACAACCGGTCCTTCTATTCAAGATTATGTTTTTGAAATCGAAAAATTTTGAAATTTTTTTGAACGGAAAATTAAGGTTCATGAAATTATGAATATTTCATATTTTTTTTTTGCTAAAAATTATTCACTTCATTAAAACTTCATTATATTCAGCGAGTTTTTGCTTCAAATCCATAAATTTTTATGAATTTTCCAATTAAATTAAAAATTTTAACGTATTTTTTAAAAGTAGTCCTTCTATTCAAATGGTCCTTTTATTCAAGGGAATGTTTCTGAAAATTGAAAAATCGAAAAATCCTTCACCCTTGAATACAAGGACCGGTCCTTTTATTCGAGGGAAGACGGGGCACATAAATTTAAAAACATTGTTTTGAAAATGTTTTCACTTAAGTGAGTTAGATTAAACAGGTAGATAAAAAGCAAATAAATAACAAAAAATAAATGATTTGAATAATTTACATTTCAAAAAAACTATAAAGTCGATAACGTAGCATAACGAATTTTTAAAATTCAATCTAAAAATTATATTTTTGCCAAAGTTATATTTTTAGTAAACAAAAAATCTCATGTGCTCGTAAAAACAAAAGCATGAGTCGAATTTTTCAACAAAATCGCGCTTTAGGCTACGTTTCTAATCAAATACCAGCAACAGTTCGATATGTAGCTGGTCGAAAAGAGAATTGTGTAACAACGTGCGTCGGTAAATCATTTCAAACATTCTCATGCAGTCATTTTCGGCTTTTGACTGTTTCTGGTCTTCATCCAGATGATATTTCGTGTTTAGCAAGTGATAAGTATCTCATTTATTCAGCATGTGGATCAATTATCTACGGTTGGAGACGAGGAAATGAAATTAAACACAAGTACATTGGTCACAATGCGAAAGTTACTCATTTACTTCCATTCGGTCGTCATTTGATTTCTGTTGATGAAGAGAGCTTGCTGAAAGTATGGGATAGAATGACAGAGTCAATCTTCATTGAAATTCCATTTCAAAATGACTCTTTCAAAATCTCTTGTGTCATGCATCCGTTAACTTATATCAATAAAATTTTGATTGGAAGTGAACAAGGAGGTTTACAAATTTGGAATATTCGTCATGGAAAATTGATTCATGCATTTTGTGGATTTAACAGTAAAATTAATATTCTTGAGCAATCTCCAGCAATTGATGTGATTGGCGTTGGTTTAGCAAATGGAAAAATAATTTTACTTAATCTCAAAGTTGATCGAGTTTTAATGGAATTTACACAAGAATGGGGAATAGTAACAGGAATATCTTTCAGAACTGATGGTCTAACAATGATGGCTACTTCAAGTAATGATGGACAAATTGCATTTTGGGATTTAGAAGAGAAAAAAGTTATAAGCACTCTTACTGCACATCATGATTGCATCAATACACTCAAATTTATGCCAAATGAGCCACTTTTGCTAACTACCTCAGAAGACAATTCTTTAAAGTTTTGGATTTTTGATAAACTTGATGGCACACCTCGTTTATTGCGCTATCGTGAAGGACATTCGGCATCTCCTCTCTCAATTCGTTATCATGGTTTAAAAGGCGATTGCATTTTATCAGCAGGAGAAGATTCATCTTTAAGAATATTTAGCACAATATCAGAAACATTAAATGTCAGTTTAGGAAGAGCAAGTTACAATAGAAAGGCATCTAAGAAACTTTGTAAGTATAATTTATTTATTTAATTTCAATCATTTTCTAATTTTTAAAATTTTATAGCCAAATTACAAGATGATTATCGAATTATGCCACCAATTAGCAGTTTTACATCTGAGACAACTCGTGAAAAACATTGGGATAGTATTGTTGCAATTCATAGAGATCTTGTTGAGGCAACAACATGGTCTTTTGATAAAAGAAAAATGGGTGAATTAAAGCTTATGCCTGAAAGATTTAAAGAAAATAAACGTAAAGATTTCAAGACTTTTGCAACATGTTTAAACATGACACACTGCGGCAATTTTGTAATAATTGGCTATTCTTCTGGCGAAGTTGAGAGATTTAATGTTCAATCAGGCATACATCGTGCTAATTATGGAAATCCTGCTCATACTAATGATGTTCGTGGTGTTTGGTCAGATAATTTAAATCAAGTTGTAATAAGCGGTGGTGTCGATTGTAAACTCAAATTTTGGAATTTCAAGACAAAAGAAAGCAACAATGCATTTGGAGTGATGAAAATGCAAGACAGTATTTTATTTATTCGTGGTCATCGTGAAAGTTCAATGCTATGTGTCGTTCTTGAAGATTTCACCATTTTAGTAATTGATTATGATACGAAAAATATAGTGAGAAAATTCATAGGACATACAGCTCCAATTACTGATGCATGCTTCAGTCCTGATAGTCGTTGGCTCATTACTTCAAGTATGGATTGTACAATAAAAACTTGGGATATACCATCATCATATTTAATTGATCAATTCAAAATGTCACAGCCATGTATTTCTCTAGCAATGTCACCAAGTGGAGATTTTCTAGCAACAGCACATGTAAATTTCCTTGGAATATATTTGTGGGCTAACAAGAGTTTATATGAACACATTTCACTTCGATCAATTGATCCTACAAGTGAAGCAAAAGAAATGGAATTACCTAACATGATGAGTTATGAACAAAAGTATGATATAATTGACAGATTGAACCTCATTAAAATTGAAAAAGAAGAGGAGGAAGAAGAAGGAGAATATATTAATTTGGATTATAAGAGTCCAGCTCAAATTGATGATAAATTAATAACAATGTCAAAACTTTCAGAAGCAAAATGGAAAAATCTTCTGTCTCTTGACATTATCAAAAAGCGAAATAAACCGAAAGAGGCATTTAAGAAAGCAAAACAAGCACCATTCTTCCTGCCAACTGTAGCAGGTCTGGAATTTGCATTTGATATTGAAAATAATACACAAGACGAAGATCATTCACGTTTGAAGACTGCTTCAGTAGTAGAAAATTTAACAACATTTGGAATAATTTTAAAGAAATCATACGAAACAAATGACTATTCAAATTCAATCAGTCATTTAATGACATTAAATCCATCATTAATCGACTATGAAATAAGATCATTAGCCCCGTTAGGTGGTGGATCAATAAATTTGATGGAAAAATTTCTAGACATGATAATTGAAATGTTGAATACAAATATAAATTTTGAGTTAGCTCAATCATATTTGGCATTATTTTTAAAATCTCATGATGAAGTTATATGTGAAAATCGTGCATTGATCGAGAAAATTGAAGAAGTTGAAATAGCTCAAAATAAAGGTTGGTCAGCAATAGACGAAAAACTTCTTTATGGCATCGGAGTTGTCAGTAATTTAAGAAACTATTGTTAAATATGATTAAAACAAAAATTTTTGTAATAAAAATGAAAAATTTATTTGAAATTCATAAAAATTATTTATAACTCTTTGAAACTAACAAATGTTTGCAGTGCTCGAATATCCTCAGGATCCAACATCATGTCATCGAAAAAGCTTGAAAATTCGGTAACAATTCGATAGAGAGATCGACGTAATGCTGCTTTCACTGCATACAAATTTCTATCCTTGGCAATTGTATTGATTGCTCCTGCTTTATCAAGAACAGATTTTAATTTGATAAATGATTTAAGAATAGCTTTTATATCATGTTGAATTATTCCAAAATTATCTTCTTTTACAGAACGAGCTACAATTGCTGATACACCTTGAACAACCCATATAATGACTTGAGAATTTTGCGATAAAATGAAATTAAGTTTTCCACTTTCCTCTTCTCCAAAAAGATATGCAATTAAATGATTGCTCATAAGCTTTTGCTTGACATTCATTAAAAATTGTGATCTTTTTTCTACAGTGGGTTCATTGGTCACTTTCAATGGACTTGTTACAAAACTTCTAATTCCATTAATTTCATTTGTTTCGCGAATCATTCTCTTTTGTTCATAAAATCTTGACATGGCTATATTGAGATTATTTGGACTTGTGTTGTTGTTGCGATTTTTAGCGACATATTCTATGTTTGCCTTCAAATCTGATGAAAATGTGTCAATTAAAATAAGTATTTGTTGAACGAGTTGCTTCCAATTATGTGGATGACCACCAGGAATTGATAATGAATAAAATTCTTTTCTTCTAGAATCATTAGCATTATCCGCTAGCAAGAATAAATCTTGTGCCGCAAGATGCAATGTGATTTTAATTTTGTTTAACTCGAGTGCTTTACTGAGTATCAACGTGTTAGTTCCAGCTATTGAAAATTGATGTGGTTGTGTTGCAAACATATTCACAATCTTCTTCATAATTTTTATATTACTTAAAATGAAGGCAGCCAAAATATATGAGTAGAATAGCAATCGAATATTGAAAAGAATGGCAAATGTGCTCCAAAATGATGCATTACTAGCATTCAACATGTAAATTTTTCGCAAGAAATATGAAAATCCGCTCCCGAAGAAAATATAAAAGCCGATAAAATGAAATGTTGGCATGAGTGACTTAGCAAATGATGATTTAATGCTTGTAAAAAACTCTTGCTTGATTTGTGAAAATTTTGATTGATTTACTGTTGGAAAAGTGAGTTCTTCAAAGTCGTGGTCTCTATATTTAAAATGATAGTATAATCTCATAAACACTCCGCAGAATAGAAGGAATGAGTAACACTCATTTAAAACGATTTTGTCTTCATTTTTGATAGTTGGTGATTTGTAATAGTCATCTAAATATCGTACAAACATGCGTGCAGTGAAGAGACCAATCAAGAAATTCAATAGAGTCATTAGTACTTCATAAGTAAAACTTTTGATGAATCTTGATATTCTTGTAGGATAATAGATCTTTTCTTTGAGCAATAAGTTGAGACAACTTATACCATGTATAACACTGATTATTGTCAGAGGTGAGATTAGAATCACAAAAAACTCTTTAAACCACTCGATTGGATGTAAATATTTCAAATTCAAAGGAATTGAAAATATCATAAATAGCAAATATTGCATTGTTGCTGTTATGAATAGCACATATTTGAAGCGATTAAGGCAGATCTTCTTACATTCTGATTCATAAGAAAATGACTTTTGAACAGGCGAGTTTGAATTAATTGAAGGATTCTGCAATAGAATTGGCGATGTTGGCATTTGATGTTGTATTGGACTAGAGAAGATTTGTGTTGAATTAGCAAATGATACATTTGGGCTATAATAGAGTAAAAAGTATTTAAAATTTTGATTTCAATTGTGTAAATTTTTGAAATACCTTTGCATTATTCGGCTTTTTAAAATTTCACTCAGAAAATAAATAACTTTTATATATCTTGATGTTTGGATTATACAGTCAACTTATAGTTTTCTTTCAATCTTATTTCCACTTAATTTCTTGCATTAAACTTTTTGAATTTTTAATTTTTTGCAAAATTTATTTCTTCTGGCGGTTGATTGTACGACTTTTTATTCGAACATTCGCATTAAGTTTTAAATTTCATTTAAGTTCAATTTGATCTTAAATTAACGAATTTAATATTAAGTATCCGCACGAGCTATAAGAATAAGATGATTTTCTTAAGAAAATAAAACCAGTGTTAGGGTAAATAAATGAAATATATATATATATTTGTCTTTAATTAACATTTGTCTCAATTCACAAAAAACATTACAATATATTTTTAGTTAATGTCATTTTAATTAAAAATTCTACATTCATATATGTAGGATAGTTATGTGTATATAAAAAATAATCTGAACATAAAGAAATATAAACTTTGTGAAATGGCAAAAGGTATGTGTCGTGCACGATAAATATACTAAATTCTCTAAAAATACTTCACTTTTATCTAGATAATATTAAGTAATGTCATTTTTCGTCTAAACAACTTTTTCGTTATTTTTGATTAAGTTAATGCCTTCTTATAAATTAAGAAATGGAAGATGGATTTTAACATAATTGCACAAACAATAATGAAAGTAACATTGGAATGTTAAAAGAAATGCGTGCTTAAATAACACTTTTATCGACATGATTCTTCCTGTTATGTCGATCAATAAATTGAATAAAGTGATGAATAGATGAGAGAAGTTTTATTAGCTGCTGTGTTTCTCATTCTGTAATAAGATCAGGTTTCTTAAGTTTTAGTTCATCTTGAAAACTCTCAGTGGCCGAATAATTTTTGCTTTCAATAAAATCAGTCATTGGTAAAGGTTTTGCAATTCCGATTTTCACTATTCCTTTCGGTGCACCTAGAAAAATTATAAAGACATTTTTAGAATTTAATTGACATAATTTTGTCAGCTGAGTGACCTGCACCCATTACTTACCTTTTAGAGCTTGAACAGCTTGATCAAGTGATGCATTTTCTAAACGAGTGTCATTAACAAATAATAATCTATCGCCTGGAATTAATCTACCGTCCAACTGTGCAACGCCACCAGGCACAAGAGAGCGAATGACAATCAATGTGTCATTTGGATCTAATGGATCTTGATAGTCTAAAATACTGAAACCTAATCCACGTTCACCCTTCACCAATTCTATAATTTGAGATTGGCTGCTCCACATTGCTAATCCCGTTAATGGTTCTAATGATCGAGATTTCATTTTTATGAAACCATCGCCATTTCCAACTGCTGTGGCTAAGCTGCCATCACTCTTTGCCTTGACTAATCTATCAGAAAGCAGTGATGTATTTGAATTATTACTATCATTTGCATGTCCATGATCGATCAAAGCATTACGATAATTGTCTTCAGTGAATGAAATTATTTCAGTCATTCCTCTACGACAAACCATTCGAACCTAGAAATAATAATTTATCAAAGAAAAGAAAATTTCTTTAATAAAAAATTTACTTACATCTTGTGGCAGTTCTTTTAAAATCGATACGACTTGCATATGATTCATACCAAGAAGTCGCTGATTATTGACCTCAAGAAGTTCATCACCAGATCGCAAAAGCTTATTTTGTCCAACAGGACCTATTTATTATTAAGAAAAATGTCCATATATGTAATATTATTTTTTTGATGCATAAATTAATGAGTTTTCATTAGGATTCGGAAATATGCGTTAATTTTAAATACAAAAATTAATAAAAACAAAAATATGCGCATATTTTCGAATCCTAGTTTTTATATACCTTCAGGTAAAATTGAACGAATGTAATGATGAGGTCTTACTTCTACACCACTTTCAATATCAACTGTTCCCTCAAGACTAATGCCAAGACCACTAGAAGCAGCAAATTTTCTTATTTGAGCGACAATAATTTTACTATCATCATCTGAACCAAGAATTGATTTCCACTTTTTAATTATTGCAGCCTCTTGATCTTTAGTAAGTTTAGGATCAACATAATATTTGTGTTGAGATTTAGGTGTTGAATGCATATGTAGATTACTCAATTCATTAATTAAATCTTCCTCATTGTCAACACTTGATTCTTGTCCTTGATAATCGTTGTTGATTGAATCTTTTTGATTTCTGGTTTCAAGTGAATCTCTTGCCATTAAAAATTTAGAACGATCTTCATTAAATGACTGGCGACGAGAAGATGGTGATGCAGAAGTCATTGGTTTAACCGGAGTTGTAGGTTTGATTAATTCGTTAGCTGCAATTGCTTGTTGTAACTGCTCAAATTTCAGTCCACGCAAATAGCGTTCAAGCACCAATTTAACTACATTTCCACTCTGTTTGAGCACATCTACTGCTTGATGATTAGAAAAACCTTGCAACGATTGTCCATCAACTTCAATGATTCTATCATTAACTTGAATTTTTCCACAGTCTGCAGCACTTCCCGGTGCAACACTTTTCACAAAAATTCCACTCAATTCTTCTATAAATTTAAAGAAATACTTAATTAATGTTAAAAAAAATTGTTATCGTGATACCATTAGATAATAAATTTAAAAAAATCAATAAATACATGCCTTTTTCACAAACGTAACCAGCTATAGTTATACCCAAACCATGAGAGTCTTTTCTTAACTCAACTGTAAACTTTTCAGTTTCTGGCAGTTCTAAATTTATTTCATTTTCATTTTTAAATGTAAACTTTTGATTTTGATTAGCAGGTGATGAAGGTGTTGAAGAAGGAATAAAACCAAAAATTTCAGGGTAACCAGCGGCAATTAAATAACGTTGAAGTTCTTGTGCATCAGAAAGAAGACGAGAAGGGACAATGGCAGAATCTCCATCAACATCTTGATTTGTTTTAATCGGATCAACTGCTCGTGCAACAACCAAGCGCACAACTGTTCCTGACTGTCGTAAAACAGATGCAACTTGTTCTGATACCATATCAAAAAGATTTACTTCACCAATTTGTAAAATATGATCGCCTGACATTAAACGACCATCTCTATCTGCAACACCACCCGCCAAAATTGTTTTTACAATTACACCCGATGTTTTAGCACCAACAATTCCAAAGCCAAGACCCGTACCATCATTAACAAGCTCAATTGCTTGCACTTGTGCCCATTCACTTGATAAAATATCAGCATTTTGTTTAGAATTGTTGCTAATGACCGATTGTGGACGTTCTGTTGATTGTTGTTCACGCGCCATTAATTCGATATCGTGTTGATTCTTTTTACGGTCAAGTGAATGATATTGTTCTCCGCCATTATATTTTGATGGAGAATTAGGAGAGCGTGATGATGGTGATATTTGAGCTGATGGAACTGAAAAATATTTCTATCAATTTTTATGCTTTAAAGATAAAAAAAATTACGCCTACCTCTTTGCTCATCATATTCACCATCGTATAGATCAGAATTTCTTGAAACATTTAATATAAGTTCACCAGTAGTTGGTACAATATCAAAGTCTGCAGGAAGAATTGAGGGATGTTGCTGCAACTGACTATTTAATTCAAGAATTACATCTTGAATTTTAATCAAATCTCGAAAAATGGGATTATCAAGAAGATACAGTAATGAATTTAGATCATCTAGCGTATCGAGCTGTAAACTCGCATCTTCTGAATCAATAACGGCTTGCTTTATAATTTCAAGGTTTTGTTGAACATTTGATAACTCAAGATTTGATGAGAACATTGCTTTATTTATTATCCTTTTTTGAATTTAAGAATTTTATTTCTTATGGGTTTGGTCAAAATTCAAAATTGAGCTCAAATCACGGCGTTTTCTTTATTTCAAACAAAATTCGTATATGCATTTGTTCTTGAATGAATTGTTTGATTATTTATGAGTAAATACTTTTATTAAAATCATGCACAATTAGTATTTTTTGCAAAGTTTATTTCTTATTAAATTTTCAGAAAAAAGTTAGCTTGTGTTATCAAGAAATGGGGCATATTAATATTCAGTATGTCTCTTTAACTGATCTAATTCTATATTTTTGATAGTTTTTTCTCAAAAATATGCAAATCGTAAGATAAAAGAAATATTGTAATAAAAATGATATTTAAAAAACATTAATAATCATTTAAAGTATAGTAATGTTCTAATGACATAAAATTTGACATTTTCTTTTCTTAATTTTCTCACTTTTTACACGTTCAATTCTTGAGATACTGATGCAAAGTTGTAGATTTATCACTATTTATCATTTTGATCGATATTTTACGCTTCAAAAGCACTTAACAATGAGATATTAAATTTTTAAAATTCTCCATACAAAAATGTCCCACTCTAAAATATTTATATCTCTTTACTTATTCATTTTTCATTCACGAGAAAGGTATGAAAATAAAGTAAAAACCTCGAAGAATTTTATCATACATTCACTTTTCACGTAACTCTTATCGTTTTGCCACAAAAAATTATGTTTAGCCTAACCTAATTCGGGACACTTATTTTACATTTTAAAATGTTCGTGAAAATGTAAACAAAAAATGCGCTTCAATTTTAATATATTCAAAATATTTTGAAATGCAATTTTCTACTGATTCAAGAACCAAATTTAACACAAATAAGTAGAAAAGAATCAGTAAAATGAAATAAATGTTTTAAAACAACTTTTAACGATTTATAAAATTTCTTGTTTATAGAAGTCAATGTCGATTAGTTATCAGTCGAATAGAAACAATAAATTTTTTTGAAAGTGACAATATTCTGACTCAACGTGATTAGTAAATATAGAATTATTATCGTTAGTGAACATCATAAAATGTTTATAATGAAAACTCGTCAAGTTAGCGAAAAATTTGTCCGATTAGAACATTACCTAAAAAGACGCTTTAATCACATTAGTACATATATTTACAGTGAGTTTACACTTACCCAAGATGACTAAACAATTTCTGTTATTTTTTTAAGACACACCCAGTAAGAAATTCACTCAGAGCCCAAAACTGTTAAAATTCATTATAATTAATGTTGATGAGCAAGAATCGTTGATATAGAAGAATTTGACTTTAGTTTTGATGCATCAAAAATATTTGAACCTTTTATAGAGATGTCAAACGAAGAAGATTCAATAATTCAGAAGTTGAAGAAGAAGTTATCTGTACACTTATTTCTCATTTTATTTCTTAAATTTGTTCAATCAATTATTCCTACCATTAATCATGATTTTTCTCAAATGACTAAAACCAATTGTGAATAAAATTTTCTATAAAAGAAAATTAAAGGGAGTAAGAATTCTTGATTTGTTCAAAAAAAATTTCACATTGTATTTATTTGTGCAATAAATTCGTTAATAGAAACGAATTAAAGGCAATCGTGCATACATTAATGATTTGATGATCGTTTCGAGATAGATTTTCTTTAGCATTATTTCATTTAAGTACGGGTAACGAAGATTAGTTATGTATAGCTTACAATTAAATTTCTTTCTAGACTAATACTTACGATGATAATGTAAATATGTTTATTTAATCAATTTCAGAGATTTCTTTGGTTGAATTATTTGCTGCTTCACTTTCAGCAGGAACATCTGAAGGAGCTTCTGCATCGGAGAGAACTTTTTGATTTGTCTCTTCTTGTGACTTTTTCTCATACTCTCTTACAGCATCCATATCCATATCAATCCATTGATCAATCCAAGAAAATGCTTGACGATGACCTAAAAGTAACACATCTCTAATGCATCTATGAATAAATTCTTCAGTTTTTGTTTGAAATCCCCAAACTTCAAAGCAAGCATGTACTAGTTTATATGAGCACATAATTGGTCGATCAGTTTGACGCCATCCTTCAACTAATGGTCCTCTATTAGTCTTGACAGATTTAAAGAATTTTGGATCTTCTTCTTCTTTATAATGTTTCGGATTGATTTCGTCAAAAGCTATATCAACATGATCAATTGTAATTTGTTGATACTCTTCCTCGGGAATTTTGAATAAATTTTCTGTTGATCCATTATTATTTTCAAATTTTGTATAAATCTCAACACGAAATTTCGGCAGAAAAGAACATGTATATTCTAAAAGAGGTAAATATAATATTGAATTAAGAAGAAATTTACTAACTCACCAGTTATTGTTAATGGATAAAAATTGTAAGATTTTTCAGTCACATAAAAAACTCTTGGAGTAACAGCTTGCAGCCAAAAAGGAAGTCTTGAACTTAGATGTATACGTTTTTCAGTAAATTGACCTTTAGTATGATTTTCACGTTCTCTTAGAAAAGCTTTTTGATTATCATTCATACTATAAATCGCGTGATTGAAAAAGATAATCCATGAATAAATCTGGGTAATTGGTTATGAATAATTTTATTCTTACTTTTCCTCATCTTCAGAACATTCACGATTGACCACAACTTCTACCCCATCGCCTCCTTGTGATTGCTCATTCGAATGTCTTGCGATCATGTAGAGCTAGAAATTAAGTAACATTAAAATTTTTTTTTGCAAAAATTCTTTAAAGCTTATAAAACTCACTTGACCGATATGGTACTCTTCAACTGTTAATGGCATAGCGATTCTATATTCCTTGGTTAGCATTTTTAATGATGTTTAATTCTTTTTTCTAGCAAAATCCAAATATTTTTTTTTTGATATTAAAAAATGGATGGAAAATTTTTTAGGGAACAAACAACTGAAATGAAGCAAAAAGTAAATTTTAAAAAGTAAACAAATTGCAAGTTTTAAATTTTGTGCATAGCATTTTTGTAAATTGTAATTTCTACCTTTTAAAAAGGTTTATTATCGAGAAAATTTTTAAGGATAATTTAGACAACATCTAGAGGCATTTGAATTTGACTATTAGAAATGGACTCGCGTTCAAGAAAACGCTCAAGATCAATATCACCGGAAAAATCAAAGAAAAAATCTAAAAACAAAGATCGCGATAGAAGTAGGGATAAAAAGAAAAAGAATCGCTCAAGATCAAAGGAAAGAAATCGTTCACGATCAAGAGATAGAGATAAAGACAGAGAATCACGTAAACGAATGTAAGTATAAATTTTACAAAAAAGATTGTGTTCATTTGTAAACGTTTCAAAACATTTTCAGTGGAAATGGTAAAGAGAAAAGAAGATCAAAATCGCGCGAAAAATACATTGAAAAATCATCATCATCAAAGGATTATAGACAAAGGTCTCCTAAGTTAAAGAGTCCTGCGCCACCACATTCACTTCCAACTGTTGCTAAAGAATCAAAAGATGTGATTGAAATCAAGGATGAATTTAATCCAGCTCAATTCGATAAAGAAGAAGAGCAAAGACGATTGGAGTTAGAAATGATTAAAAGAAAAGAGCGAATTGAGAGATGGCGAGCAGAACGCAAAATGAAAGAAAATGAACTTCAGAAAAAACCAACCAGTCTGGCACAATCAACAATAAGAAATCCTTCAGCAAAACCTTGGAGTTTAGAGGATGATGATGAAGATGAAGAAGCAAAAGTTATTGAAATACAAGATAGTCCAAAAGAAGAAGATGGCAAAGAAGTACAAAAAAATGAGCTTCCTCCCCCTAAAAAGATTGAAAAAATTGTCATTGATGACGATGATGATGATGTGCTTATTGTTAGATCTGAGCCGTCTAAGAAAGTTGTAAAAGAAATTATTGAAGCAAAGAAACCAATTGAGCAAACAAAACAACAAGTTGAAGCAATGGAAGTTGAAGAAGAAGATGAAGATATCGATCCACTTGATGCTTTCATGAAAGGTGTTGATGAGGAAGTTCGAAAAATTAACAAAAAAGCTGTCTCGTCAGGAAAAACAGCTTCTTCTGCTGCAGGTCAAAGTGGATTAGTTATTGTGACAGGAAATGCAAAGAAGCAGCAGAAAGAAATCAAAAAAGGTGAACTAATTGAGCAAGACCAAGATGCTTTAGAATATTCAAGTGAAGAAGAACTGGAGGATATTAAAGATACAGCTGCAAATTTTGCTGCAGCCAAGCAAAAGAAAGAACTGCCAAAAGTTGATCATTCGCAGGTCAACTATGAAACATTTAAAAAGTGTTTCTATGTTGAAGTACCAGAAATTGCAAAAATGACTCAAGAAGAAGTTGATGCTTATAGGAATGAACTTGAGGGAATACAAGTGAAAGGCAAAGGATGTCCTAAGCCGATTAAAACATGGGCACAATGTGGTGTTTCAAAGAAAGAAATGGACATTCTGAAAAAGCTTAATTTTGAAAAACCCACTCCAATTCAATGCCAAGCTATTCCAGCTATAATGAGTGGTCGTGATCTAATTGGAATTGCAAAAACAGGTTCTGGAAAAACAATAGCATTTATTCTCCCTATGTTTAGACATATTCTTGATCAACCACCTTTAGAGGATGGTGAAGGTCCGATTGCTATAATTATGACCCCAACAAGAGAACTTTGTATGCAAATTGGTAAAGATATCAAAAAATTCTCAAAATCACTTAATCTTCGTGCTGTATGTGTATATGGCGGAACAGGAATAAGTGAACAGATAGCAGAATTGAAACGAGGCGCAGAAATTATAGTTTGTACGCCAGGACGTATGATTGATATGTTAGCAGCAAATTCTGGACGTGTGACAAATTTAAGAAGAGTTACATATATCGTTTGTGATGAAGCTGATCGTATGTAAGGATAAATTCTTTTTATTTTTAACATTTTACTAAAATAATTTATTTCTAGGTTTGATATGGGATTTGAACCACAAGTCGTAAGAATTATTGAAAATGTTCGACCAGATCGTCAGACTGTCATGTTTTCAGCTACTTTCCCTCGACAAATGGAAGCATTGGCTAGAAGATTCCTGAAAAAACCAATTGAAATTCAAGTTGGAGGCCGCTCAATTGTTTGTAAAGACGTCGAGCAGCATATTGCGATTCTAGATGATGAAGCCAAGTTCTTTAAGCTTCTTGAATTACTTGGTCATTATCAAGAACATGGTTCGATTATTGTATTTGTTGATAAACAAGAAAATGCAGATACATTACTAAAGGAACTGATGAAAGCTTCTTATCCATGCATGAGTTTACATGGAGGAATTGATCAATATGATCGTGATTCAACAATATCAGATTTCAAAAGTGGAAGATGTAAATTATTAATTGCAACATCTGTAGCAGCTCGTGGTTTAGATGTAAAGCAACTAATTCTTGTAGTAAATTATGATGCTCCAAATCATTATGAAGATTATGTTCACAGGTAAAAAGTTTTATTATAAATAATTAATGAATAAAAATTGTTAAAATAATTTTTTTTAGAGTGGGACGTACAGGACGTGCTGGAAAGAAAGGATTTTCGTGGACATTCTTAACTCCAGATCAAGGAAGATATGCTGGAGATATTTTGAGAGCATTAGAGTTATCAGGCGCAGAAGTACCCGAAGATTTGAAAAAACTATGGGAAACATATAAACAAGAGCAAGAAGCAATTGGAAAGAAGGTTTATAGTGGCGGTGGGTTTAGTGGAAAAGGTTTTAAATTCGATGAACAAGAAGCTGCCGAAGCAAATGAGAAGAAAAGGTTACAAAAAGCTGCACTCGGTCTCGTTGACTCTGATGATGAAGATGATTTAGAAAATGACATTGATCAAACAATTGAAAGCATGTTTGCAACTAAACGAACTGTTAAAGAAATTCAAGCTCCAATTATTCCAACAGCGACACCTGCTGCATCAATAATCACTCCAACTCCTGCTGCATCGACTGACAAACTAGAACTCGCTAAACGTCTTGCATCTCGAATAAATATTGCAAAGAATTTAGGAGTTGAAGCTAAAGGTGCCTCGCAACAAGCTGCGGAAGCTATTTTCAAAGGTGGTGTTACTGCTCATCAATTGATAACTGTAAGATTTCTTTTATATTTAATTTATTACTCAATTGTGATTAATTATTTATTTTTACAGAATAAAACAATAGCTGAGCAAATAGCATCAAAATTAAATACAAAACTCAACTATCAACCGAAAGATGATGAAGATGCAATGATGGAGCAATCGGATGGTCTTTTCAAAAAATATGAGGAAGAATTAGAAATTAATGATTTTCCACAGCAAGCAAGATGGAAAGTTACATCGAAAGAAGCACTTGCACAAATATCAGAATATTCAGAAGCTGGCCTTACTGTCCGTGGAACATATGTGCCGCAAGGAAAACCAGTACCGGAAGGTGAACGCAAACTTTATCTTGCAATTGAGAGTTGTAGCGAATTAGCTGTATCGAAGGCTAAACGTGAAATTACAAGATTAATTAAGGAAGAATTATTAAAGATTAAAAACGTGTCTCATCATCTTATTAATAAGGCGCGCTATAAGGTTATTTAAAACTTTATAAAATAACATCTTATTTTGTACCCAGAACATTTCTCTCTTCTTGCTTAATAAAGTTGTAACGGAATTTCTTTTAAAAATGAAAATAGGCTCAAATGGATTTGACTGATGATTTTAAATTATTCTCTTTCTCTTTTTTTGTTCTCTCATATCTATATTCATAACACACAGCCAGCTGAAATTTTTTTTTATTTTGAATTGTTAATCATTCTCGCTCCAAAGTAATGAGAAGGTCTCCTATTATTTCGCTCTTGTTGTCGTGTAAATAACAATAAAATAATTTGTGTGGAGAAGTTACGTATGTGCACACATATAAGTAAATTAAATAGTGATAGTTTCAACAAAGCTAGTTAGAGTATAAATGAATTTAAATAACACAAAAGTTCTCTCATTAGTTCTCTGTCAGTCTAAGAAATTATTATCGCGAAAATTAAATAGAGTTATGACGACACAAAAGAATTACGAAAGTAGTAAATTAATGAGTGCTTCCGAAAAATGGTTCAATAAGTAAGATAAAATATTTCATATTTTAAAAACAACTTTTAATTTTTCTACATGCTGATTGTGACATCATAAAATTCAATCGATAACAAATTCGTTGACCTCATGATAAATGTTTAAAAAAATTTATTTAATGAAAAGGCACAAAGAAAGATTAAAATATGGGTTATTGAAGAATTTTCCCTTAAAATGCATTTTTTTAACTTTATTATTTCTTTCTTTGTTACTAAATCTTCGTCAACCTTCTTTTTATTAAATTCACGTGTGTGTGCTGTGCCTATTGTTATCTTTGTCATCACGTAAAAATATTAATTGCTTTTAGATATGAGCATGTCAAAGTGGTTCCCGATGGCGTATTTCAAGGAGTTCTGGATAGATTTAATGGCATTACAATCGACTCTGCTGCAGAAGAATGTGAAGAAAGTTTTTTTGATGAAAAGCTGACGAGTGAGTTGACCTTGACTTATTACAATCTTGACTTATTTATTCATGATTAATTTTCTTTCTGCCTTTTTTAGAATCTATTGAGCATTGGATAGAAGAAAAGAAACGTGCAATATGGTTCAAAGTTCATAGAGATCAGTCATATATGGTGCCAATTTTAGTACGAAATGATTTTCTTTATCATCACGCGCGTGGTGAATTTGTAATGATGTACAGATGGCTACCCAAAGATGAAGTTATGGCTGTTCCTCCTTTTGCACACACAATGGTAAGTCATTAAGTTTAATCAGCAAGATTTACGAGTTAGTTGTTATGTTTTATCAGAGATAAGAAATAACCGATTTCACTCCTCCAACAACTTCTTATTATTCTTGATTACTTTAATGTATTGTAGGTCGGTGTTGGTGCCTTAGTGATAAATGACAAAAATCAAGTACTTGTTGTAAGTGAAAGAAACGCTCTTATTCCAAACTCATGGAAATTACCAGGTAATAAAAATAAACTTAATAATTTATGTTGACTAATAAAATTTTATTTATTAGGCGGATATTGTGAGATGCGAGAGAACTTGATTGATGCTGCAATACGTGAAGTTGAAGAGGAAACAAATATCAAAACAAGATTTGAAAGTCTCGTATCTGGTAATACTTGTTTTAATTTATCACTAACCCTTAATCGACTGTGTCGTTTTCCATCTAACAAATTTAGTACTTGCAGCTCGTCATGCTCACAGTGCGGCGTTTGGATGTTCTGACTTGTATTTCATTTTGAAATTAATTCCTGAGACTCAAGAAATTACCAAATGTGAACGTGAAATTGCAGATTGTCGTTGGATGGACATCGATGAGTATCTTAATCATGAAAACGTTCATGAAACAAACAGAAGTTTCGTTAGCTACTGGCTTTCGCTACAAAAGAACGGCATGCTTATAGATGTAGTTGATAAAACTCACAAGCTATTGAAGCGAGATTATCAGATATTCTTTCCACGAAATATTGAAAATGGAGAAAGCTAAATTTTATTTTTAAAAAAAGACAATCACACGTGTGCATCCTATTTGAAACAAAAATTAGAATTTGAAATTGACATAAATTTAATTTAAAAATTTTCTATAGATTTTAATCGATTGTAGCCAAATCTCTTATTTTTGATTTATTTAATAACTAGAGTTTTTGCTCATGTTTAAAATACTAATGTAGTTTAAATAAAATTTTAACAGATATCTAAACTGTAAATAAAAATGTCCGACTAAAAATAGAATAAAAAAAAAAGAAAGAATTTACGGAAAAATTCAATCAATCTTTGCGATTCAATTTTTTAATTATCAGCCCACCTTTGTTTTAGATGATTATGTCTGAAAAGCAAAATAAATCTAGTCTAGACAATGTTGAACATGTTCTTTTTCTTTAATTTTTATTTCTCGCATAATGAGATTGCAAACTCAAAGACATAGATTAAAACAGTGATGAGTAAACTTTTATTTGTTCGCGGCATATCTGAGAGCCAAAGTTTTTCTTTGTGGCATAAAAAGATCTTAAATTCTCACACATCTTGATGTCGCAGCACACGTTTAGACACCACTGAATTACAATTATTGTGAATACTTTTTTAATACACTAATATAATTAGATGCAAAAATGAAGTGTGGATGTTAATTTCTAAATTTTTTTTTTCAAAAAAATAACTTTTACTATCAAAAATGAAAACAATTTCTAATTCATTTCAGTATACATGGTTAATTTTCATATCAATTTTTATTTGTTAAACTCATCATCCTGAGGTTGAATGAATTTTTTTGTGTAGTGAATCTTTAATAACAATTCTGTTAAATTTGATTTATATAAGGACTTATTGTGGCAGATTATTTTATATTTTTTGATTTTAGGTTTTGATTAAAAATTTGTAACTATTGTATGTGAGTGATCTCGATTTAGAAGCGTTAGCATCTTGAGATGTGTGTAAATTGTGGTTCTATAATAAGGTTCATGTCTTTGTACTTATGACGTTAATGCATTTTTGTCCTAATTCAATTTTTTTTTCTTATAAAATATGTAGTCTCTATTTCATTATCATTATGTGATATTCTTACCTTAAACAAATTTTTAAATAGTAAAGTTGTTATCAAGTATACATGCAGTTTAAGATTCTATAATTATACACTTGAGAATCTTTTCAGGCATTAAATTGTAAATCAATTATTGCAAGTCCATCTCATTCTCTTTAACGACCAGATTGTTGACGTTCAGTTTCAAGAAGACATTCTCTAACAAGAATTCTTGCAGTCACAATAGTCCTCTTAAGTCTTTCAGCACTCGAGCGGGAGCCAGAATAAGTTGGTCTTATATCTTTACCCATTTCCTCAATGACCTTTAATTACATTTATGATTGTAAAATAAAAAGAATTAATTTAATAAAAATATTTTGGTTACCATCAATAATTGTGAATATTTCGATAAATTTGAAGCCGGTGATGTTGATGCAGGCTGTGGTAATGGTTGAACAACACTCGTAATATTCACATTTGGAGTGATTGTTTGATTAACTTTATTACCATTAGTTGTTGAATTTGCTGTTTTTGGATTAATCTGTGTTAGAGATACTGAATTTTTTTCAAGCAACAGAGCTTGTTCTTGTAAAAAGTGACTATTCATATTTATTTCAATAAAAAGAGCTAAATGAAATTGTAATAATAAAAATTTACTATCAGAATTAAATTTTGTTTACGAAAAAATTGAATACGCGAAATCTGAAAACATTTTCCACGAAATCCTTAAAATTTTCAAATTTTGTCGTTAAATTGGAAATTCACCACAGCATTGAAAAATGAATGTCAAACAAGTATGCTGCTTACCTACTTTACTAAACTGAAAATTTCAAGATCATTGATTTTAGATAAAGATATTTTTTGATTGCAATCATTTTCAAAAAAGTTTTCCATTTTCTTTTTTATTATTTCTTCATTTACACAAAATATTAACACTTATTGTTTTTGTACTAAAAATATTTATTCACATTCATTCAATAAACATTTTTCATCACTGAACACAGACAACTCACAAATTTTCTTTTTATTTTTCCAAGCTTTTACTGATTATTAAAATTTAAATTATAGAGATTAAAGTTTTAAATGGAATATCTTCTTTTAAGTTATAAACAAAAACTCAATAGACTTAAGTAACAATCATATATAAAAAATTAAATTATCTCAAAGTTACTTAATACTTAAGTAAAGAAAATTTAAGTAAAAAAATATCATTATAAAAAGTATAAAATTTTAAAAAAATTAATATCTATTTAGAAGAGTCATATCGCACTCGATTCTCACGTTTCTTTATTTCGTTCATATAGAAATCTAATTCATTAGCACCATAAGCCAAATCTCCATCAAGGATTCTAAATGAATTCACATGGGAATCATTGTTACTATCAATTGTAACAGAATTCGCAGCGTTGCTCTTCTTATTAATTGTAATAACTAAATTATCATTTACAATGCTTAATGATTGCGTATTATTCAAATGATACGAGTCACATTTGTTTTGTGCACAGCAGCATTGCGGACTCAAGCACATTTTATCTCGTTTACTCTTACGAGACAGCTTATATAACTTTGTAAAAAACCATCGACGACGTTTAAGTTTGTTTCTTTTAATAATCTTCGACGAGTTTCCGATAGAAATGTGAAGGATGCTGTCACTTCGTTTAAATGATATATGAGAAAAGTTCCCTACTGACTTTTCTCGGTTTTCGTTGCATGCACCATCGTGTAATTTATTATTCTCATGAACATCGATGTTCAAGCAATTGCCTGACAAAGTGCTATTATCTACATTATTATAGTAATTTTTTTGCTGATTTGTCCCACCGCTGGGCAATGTCGAAGTTGGTTGTGGTTTTGTGTAGGCGACAGATGGTGGAAAGATATTGAGTTGAATCTCATTGATAAGGCAGTGTGGAAATACATTTATTTCTTCAGAACCAACAACTTTTGTCGATAAGCACGCATTGCATGACTTGGTTAAAGAATTTTCGTTGTTCATATTATTCGCAAAACGTGAAGCTGATAATGTCGTTGAGCTCACCACAACAGATCCCATTTCAATTATAGAAGGAGACTTGTTGAAGTTTTCTGAGTAGTATTTACTCATTTGTGATGCATTTCTTGATGCAGCTATAGTGTCGATTGATTGTTTTTGAGTAGAAGATGAATAGTAGTCGTCTTTTCCGGATCCTAATTTAAAAACAAAAATAATATTGAAAATAATTCTAAAAATCAAATACTTTGTAACTAACCTGAATATTCTGATGGGTCAGATTGAACATTCCATCGCTTGCTTCTCGACAACATTCTGTATTGCCGCTTTTGAAGGTCTGCCTCCGATGCAGAACATGAGCAACATTTTTTTTGTAGGGTTTCCTAAAGAGAGACTGAAATTGAATTTAGTCTGCATGATGTGCATATTTTTGTTGTTACACCAAATTTATCATTTTCACATGTTTAAAATGCAGAAAATTAAAACATTAAATGATACATGAAGGTAGAAAAAGAAAAAGTAACGAGAAAAGGTGAAAAGAATTTTTGTTTCTTTGCAGATTTTTTCACCCGCGAATGTCAGCAACAGCGGGTTGAAGCAATAAAATAAATTTCTTGACAGTTAAATTGATTCGCATAGCAAACGTTTCTCATGTTTATCTATGCAATGGTAAATAGAAAATTTTCAAAGTTAGACAGATGTGTTTATGTAGGCATGAAACAGAAATATTTGTCTTTGCTCCCATTTTCCCTTTTCTCAATTTCACTTTCGTTTTTATTTTTCTTCAACATCGTCATACTGTCACCTCAAACTTTCTTTCTTTTCTCCTTTTTCCATAGTAATAATAACAATATAGAGGGAAAATAAAATGAAGTGTAAGTAAAAACAGCAGCAGCGTCTTACCTTAAATGCCTGACGAAATTTATTGCTCATGAGATTGTAGAGGATTGGGTTAATACAGGTTGACAAATAGTACAAAATTCCAGATATGTACGTCGTATAGGTGAAAAAACTAATTATAATTTCACTGTTGTAATTTCCACTGTATGATGCATAAATGTATACGAGACGCTATATGATAAAAATGAGAATTGTAGTAACAAATCATAATTTTATGATATAAAAGATAAAAATCTTTATTATTTTATGATTGCTGTAAGTGCTAAAACACCACGAAAAGCATGAAAAAGTTTGTCATACAACCATAAAAATTTAGACGCCAAATGCTTATTCGCTACCAGAATGGCAACCGAGTAATCGAACTTTAATAACTTTTAAATAATTTATGAGTGGAATTGACTTTATACGGTACTTTAGCAGGAAATCGATTGCATTAAATTTAAACTTTTTATGACTAAAAAAGAAGAAATTTTGGGAAATTTGAGCTCAATTTTTAAAGCAACAAGAATAAACACATAAAAAAAGTTTCTTTTCAATTATGAATGTTTATATTCAATTCATACCTTTTCTTACTCGTGTCATAGTTATATTTTATGCAATCATAAAAAGAACATTCAATTTATCATAGCTTTTTCTTAGAAAAATATTTTTTCGCTCACCTGTAAGTGAAATGGAAACCAACATAAAAAGAAGCAAATAACCACGGCGACTGTAAATAAATATTAAAGTAAAAATATTGGCTTAATAAAGTGAGATTGACATAGAATGACAAACAGCAAAGTTCAATGAAATTTTTTTTCCGCCAGATGATGAAAATGATTTATATTCATTTGACACTTACAAATTGACTATCTGGCACGAGAAAGAAAACTTTTTATTCTATTATATTTTTAGGCATTAGACCGTTTAAATTTGCTTACACACGAGCCGAATGATGAGTTTAAAAAGAGAAAAAAAGACACAATAAAGGAAGACTTTGTCCATGAAAATAAAATCAAATTAGTACTGAACGAGTGAAAACATAAAAGAATCTTCTCTGAAAAATTGAAATTTCTCTAGGAAAAAGTATCAGCATCTAAATTTCATCATTTCCATTTTCATTGGCATTAGATTCTGAATATGAATGGCCGGTAATTGGAAATCTCATTACTGTTTACTGTTCTGTGTGAGAAAACTTGCAGATGAGTTTCCTTCTCTTTCTATCTTCTTACACACATCTTATTCAATATCACAAGGGATGGACAAAGTTTCTAATATAAATATTTTCACGAGCACGAGATTTATGAGAATAATTTTTTTGCACAAAATAAGAAAAATTCTTTTTCATCTTTTAATTTAAAACTTTCTTCATTCATTTTTCGAGTCCATAAGGGATTTGTGTTTCAAGAAGAAATGAAAATTTCTTTTATGAAATTAGGGAAATCTCTTAATTAGGGGCAGTTAATTAACACAAAATTACAGTTAGTCAAACAGAGGTTTAAAATTGTTCTTTGAAAATTTTGACAAAAGCTTAAAAGAAATGCTTGAAATTTTTTGTTCGCTCAATTCTTTCTTTACAAAGATTTGATTTATTAAATAAAAGAAATTTCAGCATGTTTCATGTTTTCTTTTTAGACTTTCTTCTAAAAGGACTTTTTGGAAATGTCTTTTTTTACAAGAATTTCAACATGTGTAGGAATCAAAGTATGTTGTACGCCCTTCTAGGACATGTGGCTCAGTCAAGTAGAAAACTTTTCTAACATAAAAAATCTTTCTTTTTTCTTTCGAAAGGAGCTACCTAGTTGCACATGATTAATGCTAAACCTGACATTCTCTGAGCTTATTTATTTATGTTTATTACTCTTCTCTTGTGATGGACTATCTCAATAACTAAAGCTTATGTTGTAAAGAGCAGGTATTGTTGGTAATGCCCAAAAGTAAAAGTGACAACATACGACCCATAGTAATGAATGAAAAAGATAAAATGCATAATAAGTTGAGTAGATAAGTAAGCTTCGTAGTAATACTAATTCAAGAACAACTGCGAAATATATTTCATTCATGAGAGATTAAACACGAGAGGTGAAATGTTTTCTGACATGAATTTCATCACAATGATATCAAAAAAAAAATAATGCTGACGTGGAAAAATAACTTTTGATGATTGTCATGTCATCAATCAGTATTCATCTTGTGATTTTCTATTATTGTTACAGGTATCAATATGATGTTGATATAAATTGAGTTGTATTGATGATATTTTAATTAAAATATTTTTTCATATTGTAATTCACAAACGATTGAAAATAAAATTCTAACAAATATAAATGATTTGCAAACATTTTTTTCATCTTTCACCTAAAATCAGGAGGAAGGACACTTGCGCGAAAGATTTTCTGAAATTTCGCTTTCTTCGCGCAATTTCTGTGTTAATGTTGCGTGTGACATGAAAAATGAATTTTAAAAAACCGTTAAACAATAATTTTTTTCAGGAAAATAAACAAATGTGAAAAACAATTTCGTTGCTATTTTACAGAAAAAACATATAATTGTCTTATTGGAACACGCATAATATTGATCTGTCAAGTTTTATAATCAATTTTTGTATGGGTTAATATTGTTTTCTTGTTTAAGCGACATTTGTTTTTGTGCCACGTGACAAATACTAATGTGTTGTCATCCAATTTTATTTCGCGCATTGATTTTTCGCGTAAGTGTCCGTCACCCTACCTAAAATATTAGATTGAATCATAAGATTTAAAAATTATTTTCCATTTTATTTTCAATTGCCTTTTAAAATAAATGACAGTAAGATGATTCTTTTATATTCGTATCGCAATTTCAATTATTTTCAATGACAAAAAATGCGAATTTTTCACTTTTCATGCAGTCTCCCCAGTCATTTTCCTATTGTCATCAACTTAATACACACACATATAGAAAGCTCAAACGACTAGAGCACTCATCTATGGAATTCACTAGAGGAAAATAATATTTTCTTCTTAACGATTCGATGCTTGATGACGCCAGACGCTCTTACAACCATGAAGAAGAGATTAAGCTCTTTCTTACTTGTAACTTTTACTTCTTTTTTGTTGAAAGGAATCTCAATTTTATTCATACGATTACATTCCTTCATCAGGCGAAGTGAAATGTAGATTATATACGATTCGCATGAAATAATTTGCAATAAATTTTCTCCCGACAAGCCTCAATTGCTATATTTTTCATGTATAAGAATTCTCATTTCACTCATTTGTGGTTGCTATTCTTCCTGTGCGTACTTTTTTCCTCTTGCCCTCATTTTTTCCCGTGGTTTTTAAGGCTTCGTCTCTACACTGTGATTTTTTAGAATTTCAAGAATTTTAATTGAAAACTCACAAATTACAAAGAATTTTCACAAGATTTCATCTAGAAGATATTTGATACTTCTATTTCGTGAAATATAAAGTGAAATTCAACTGAATGTGAGGTCTTTTTAGAAATTTTACAACTTTTACAAATTTTTGTTTAAGTTATTTGTTTTTGTTTATGTTTACATCAAACATTTTGGAAATTTTTTCTGCAAAATTATTGAAGTTTTTATAGCATTTTAGTTACAACTTGATAATCTAAAAAAATTTACAAACCAACAGTTTACTTTTAGAAATAACCAGAAATTTTAAGTTGGTTTCTTTTAAAAGTTTTTTGAGATTTTTTTTGCAATTATTACGATCAATTTTAGTGTTTTACCCTTTTAATTTTTGCTGTTTCATTAATTCATATAGCAGCTATATCTTTTTACCTCACACTTTTTTGCTTTTCATACCAAGCACACTACAGTTTCAAGCTTATCAAAAATTATTATTTTCTACTCTCTGAACCAAATTTCCTTCCTTTTTTTATTATTGCTTCATCTGTTGTATGTCACCAATGTAAAAATGTGGAAGTTGTAATCGTGATCTGAATTTCAATTCTTTTCATTATAAATGTTTGCAAACAGTACATACTGGAAAATTTTATCCCTCTTTTCGCTTATGAGAATGGGGATAGTTAACGAGGTATATATTTATGCTTCTTAATTGAAGTTGAATGATTTTCATAAGAATTTTCCACTTAAATAAATGTTCATTTAACAAGTAACTTGATTTTTGAGAAATGCCACTTGAAATGAAAGACTTTCACCCACATTTATAAGAAAATTGTTGTTGGTTGATAAAATGTTCTTTGTTACGAAAAAAGTTAACGGCATGGTGAAAAACCTCAAATTTTTCTGATGAAAGGAAGCAAATAAAAAGACTTGACGCAAACACATTCAACAAAGTCATTTTTCTTTTGAAACTTTTCAATTTCGCAATTTTTTTGAAGTTATCATTGAATTTTTTTGAAAAGGATTTTTAGCTTTATTTGATTGTGGAACCACTTGAAATTGATAGAATTATTCAACATTCTACCTTGTTTATTTCCAAAATAATCTTGATAATGTAATATAAAGCTCAAAAAATGTGAAAGAAAATTTCTATTACTTTTACCTTTTATAATATCATTAGGCAAAACTTTTTTTTCATTAAAAATTCCATCAACAAATTTACGTTTTTACCATCTCAAAGCGTTTATTGTTATGAATTCAGCAATTAGTGGTCGAGTAAAAATTCATGAAAAAATCATCATTATTTAAATCACAAATTAAATTTTTTCCCTTTCGCTATATCTCTCTATTATCTGTATGTATAATTACATAGCAAGCTATTATCTTCTATATCTAGAGTAATTAAATGCTTAAAATTGAAAATTAAATTTACTTACCCAGCATTTTAAGTACCCGTTTTGTGCTTTGACTTGTATTACTTTGCGTGCTTGTACAGTGTAGATTATTGTTGTTCCTCACAACATTACCGTTCTCACGTTTTATGAGGGTACTCGATCGTAATTTCATACCAATTAGCATGTAGAGAACGGATATAAGTGTCATGGGTGCGAAAAAAAAGAAAATCGTAGCGAGCTCAAATGAATGTTGAATGAGAACTCGCTCCTGGACAATTGTGCACCATGTCTGGTTAAAATCATTGATAACAATACCGGTTTGTATTGCTTGTGGTGTTGCAAAGGCAATTGAGACTATCCAGATTAGGAATATAAATTTTATAGCTCTTGAAAGCTTTGACATTGTATGTGATAAAAATGGATGACATATCGCAACATAGCGTTCAATTGTAAATGCAGTAACTGAAATTAAATTAATTTAGTGTTTATAATTTTTATTGTTTTTAAATCCTGCTATAGTTAAAAATTTGAAATAAAAGATATTTAATTAAATTAAATTGTATACAAAATATTTGCATTATGCAATATTGACCTAAAAGTTTCTACATAGAAAACAAAATGTTCAAGATAGTGTTTGAAGTTTCTACCTAGTAATTGTTGTAATTTCAAAAACAAATATACTGAAAACTTTGTTAAAAAGAAAAACTTTGATTTCATACAAACTTACTTGTAAGAACAGTAGCATTGGCAGACATTTCATTAATGGCATTTCTTAATATACAAAATGCTTCACCAAAGATAAATTCATGCTTATACCAAATATGATAAAGTTCCATCGGTGCACCACTAATAAGCAGCATAAAATCTGACACAGCCAGACTGAATAAATAATAATTTGTGGCTGTATGCATGGCTTTATTACGCGATATTACTATACATGTAGAAATATTGCCAATGAAGCCACTTATAAGAATTATAGCGTAAATAAGTGTGATTGGAATGATGACATAAAATGGATCTCGATTTATTACGTCTTCAATAAGCAGGTCATCTTCTAATTGATTTGTGTAGTGTGGAGTTGTCACATTAAATGAACCATAAAATGGTGTTGATGTTAGATTGTCTAACGCTTCATCCACATTCAGTCTTTGATCGAGTAAAAAACTCGAATTATTTTCCATTGTACTCAGTGTGTGTGTATATGTATAGATCTTTTTATTTTCTTTCCTTACGTCTCTTCTCACAGCTTCTCATTCCTGTATATTTTGTACTTTAATTTCCTATCACCTTTATTTTTATCTCAGAATTTATTTTCACATAGAGATTTAATACACCAGTATGACATTCAATTATTCTTTTCTCGCTTTTCTACTTGAGCGTTTAAACTTTCCATTTCTTTCTTATTTCTTCCTCTTCAACAGCTTTAATATCTATATAAAAAAAAAGAAGAAGAATATTTCTTTTTAATTTAATTTTCATGAGCATCCCAAATATAAAACAAAGGGCAGAAGTAAGCATAAAATGAAGCAGAAGAAAAGGCACTCAATATTATTATTTTTTGTAGATTACCATCTGAATTAATGAATGCAGCAGAAGCAACTACTTGAGGGTTTTTTTTATGATATCAAACAAATGTTTTATTCAAGACATAGTCACTTTTTTGACTCTGTTTTTCTTATAAATTAGCTTGAAGTTCAGTTCTACTTCTTACTAAGTAAAATATTTTCATGATAAATGTTCTAGAAAAGTTAAATTTTTGAAAATTTTCTTAAATTGCATTCAAATTATTCTTTGTTTACATTTAAAATTTAAAAAAAAAATATTTGTTTACATTTCAAATTTTTATTAAAATTTTTCAAGTATGCAAAGTATTTTAAAATAATTGAAGACAATTCTTAATTTTTGTTGATGTATTTAAAAAAACCAAAAGTTATCAATATTAAATAGTTTATTCAACAAGTCTTTGTCTTGATTTTATTGCAATAAATATTGAACATTGTATGTACATAAACATTGAAATAAAATAACTATTAAATTTCTTGTAAATCTCATTTAAAACAACTTTCATTTGATCTCGAAGTAATATTGTTGTTTAAAAAGCTTTTAAAAGTATAATAAATATTTAAGTGAGCTCAAATAACATTGAAAGTTAAATTTATTGCAAGAAAAAAGCTTTTCCTTATGGAATGGAAGTAGAGTAATATTTCATTGAACATGATCCATTTTATTTCATCGTTTATTTTTTTTACCAATCACAGAATATTGAATTTCTAATAGAAAAAGAAAACTTTATAAATAATTTTTGACTTTGATAACAATTTTCTATAGATTGTGTTAATTATATCACTAGAAATAAACACTCAATCTAATGCCATTGAACCAATTAATTATCTGAAAGTTTTGTTATCAATAATTAATTTAATCCATTTATGAGCAACAAAAATAGACAGTTATGCCGCCTACAAAAATAAAATAGCCTTTAATATGAAAATAAAGATAAAAGGAGACGTTCATTTGAATGAATGAGCATATTTATAAATTATAATCATTTTTTTTGTTTATGTAATAACATTATTCTTATGTTTCTGACATTTTTCCTGTTTTTGTTCACAGCTGAGTGGTTAAGGAAAACAAGTTGCTTAATTAAAATTATTTTTCCTAACATATTTCATAAAATATTTAGCTTGACCAGAAGATTCAATTATTGCTGGAATTTGTATGTTTTAATAATTAGTAAAATTTTATATTGCAATTCATGTTATTTAATTTATGCTGTACACAATATTCTAGTATTTTTATTCGTTTATATTGCTATGGAGATTCAAATCTACTTTATTTTATGCAAGTAAGTAGTTTGGAGCATTTGTTTGTTGAGTGGATGAATTTTTTCTCAAAGCATTCGTTTTTGCCTTCATCTCATTTGAATAAAAATGCTCTTCATATTGTGCTTTTACTTATTTGAAAAATAAATTTATGTTTTAAGGGACGAATTGAAAGTATCATTGTGCATTAAAATTTTCATTGTCAGTCATAATAAAAACGTAAAATAAGCAAATCAAAGAAAATAAAGAATCTAATCAGCTTTATGAAAAAATATTGTTTTCTTCTCACGTACTCAAATGAGCGGAAACAATTGACATGAAAAGAATTTCTATTTGTGCAAACATTGTTCTTTTCGGAAGGATATCATCAGTGTGTTTAAGTATATATTTGAGTAGGATCTGCAACATCACATTTTTATTATTCATTTCGACTCAAATTGCTTTTTAAAGCTTTTTTATTGTACAGCATTAAAGTTTTTAATAATTTAGGCTTTTTATGTGTAGAATTCAATGTTTCAGTGCTCAACATTAAATGTTTTAATGTAAGTGCTCAGCATTTAATGTTTTTGTGTTTCAGTGTCCAGCACTTTAAATTTTTGTGCTCAATTGTGTTTGAAGTATTATTTATAAAAAAAGTCAAAGCAAAGTCTAGAGTGTTAGTTATTTATATATGTAACAAAAGAGAAAAAGGTTTCAGAAAAATATTCCTTTTTCATGAAATGTAACGAATCTCAAAAAAAAATGTAATCTTAGTCTGATGTTTGAGCTTAAACTTAAAAGGTTCCATGAGTGTATCTGAAATTCAGTTTCTTCACACAAATATGAGCTTTTATGAAAAAATCATTGAACAGATTTAATCTTTGGGTTGACAAACTATATGAAAGAAAGGAAATTCTATGAAAAATTCATTCTTGTGTGAATTTTTAGATTATTTTTTTAAGATCATTGAGTCTAAATTTGTTTTTGATGTAATGAAATTTACACTTTTCTTTTGTAATCTTATTAAAATTGCCAGGGGGATAGACACGCTGGCAAAGTGGCAAGAAGTGGCAAGAAGTTTATATGAAAGTGGCAAAAAGTGGCAAAAAATTTGCCACTTTTTAAAATGCAAAAAAAACTTTTTCAACTCGATGGTCGGCGATTCGAATCTTGACATTGACTTTCTGAAATTCATTCTTTTTTACTTTTAATGAATTCTTCATAACTTTTTTACGTCCTTTTACTGATATTTATCGTTTTTAAATGTTTTAGACAATTTTTCATGAAATTTTAAATAAAAATTGATTTTGAAGTTTTCATCAAGATTTGAATTTAAAAAAAAATTTTTTTGTTGAAAAAATTTAAGTGGCAAAAGTGGCAAAAAAGTGGCAAAATTTTATATGAAAGTGGCAAAAGTGGCAAGTTTTTGCCACCGTGTCTATCCCCCTGATTCTATTTTTCTTTAATAAATGTGCAAAATATTTCTAAAAGCATTTATTTCATTTCAAAAACGCTTCTATTACTTTAAGAATTGCAAGTTTAATTGCTGAATTAATTTTCATTGCTTTTGGGCTAAATTGATTCTAATGGAGATAAAAATTTCTCAATTATCATACAAACAGGTTTTTTATGAGATAATAAAGCATAAAATTTATTCCTTTAATAAATTCAATAAAAAACAATATCATAATTTTCAGTAGAAAGAGCAATTTAGTCCTTTGTTTTCATGACTCTCCAAATCTGCTGTTATAACAAAAACAAGTTGTCAAACAATCATCAGAAATGAAAATTTTATGACTTAGCTTAGAAATCCACAAAAAGGAGTAAAAGGTTGAGCTAGGCATAAAACCTTTTTTACGATAAAAGAGCTACTTTCCTTGCACAACAGGATGTAAATCTTATCAGGAATTTAGTATTGTTATGAATATACATAAATATAGAGCGGAAGTATTGTTAGATCTATTCATATTCAGAAAAAGGTATAAAACATTTTCTCTTCTATGGAAAATAGTGCGGTTTCTATTCTTACGACCTTAGTCTGCCTAAATTACATCAGAGAGCTTTCAAGGAATAAATTGAAGACACTCTGGTAATTTAATGAATAATTTGAGATTTAATTTTGCAAATGAAAAGCAAGTGGGTATCTGTTGATGATATTCATGCTAACTAAACCGCACAAAAGACAATATCATGATTGTAACATAATAAAATTTAAAGAAGAGGATAAAAATCAAGGTTAAGTAACTTTCTGAATATTTATATAATCTAATCATTACATATTACAAAATTAAAAAGAAAATCAATTTTTTAAAGTATATTTTTAATTTAGTCATATTACATTTATATTTATAGCTGTCTTTAGTTTCACTGCCTTAATAAAAATGGTTTCTGATGATCTATTTCGAAGAGACTGTTTTTATTTTACTTTTAAACTGTGATACAATGACTATAGTTAGATTAAACAAAAACAATGTTTGACCTCAAATTAAGAGCTTTATTATTATTGTAGATGCCTACGGTCTACAATCTTCGTTGAATCGTCTACTTTTTATCTACAGAGACATATGGATACATTCTATGCGTAGGCAAATGCCTTCGAAGGTAATTTCATAGACGTAGACATCTATGAATATTAACTCTTAATTTAAACGTAGACAATAGCATAGATTGAAACTTGTTCTTTGTTATATTCAGCTAATATTATCCTTTCTACCTTTCCTTTTGTTCTTCTTTTTAAAGTAAGTTGTCAATCCAAATAATATGAATACAATAGTTATTTTAGAGATTTACGTAATCATGTATATTAACAGATATAAGATTCTCATACGTCATATTCGTCTCGTGTTCTTATTTGCTTACAATAAAATAACAATTAAAATCTGTGCTCCATTATATTGGTTTGTATCACGACCTCTCTCAAAGACATCACATGCTATTGAAAAGTCTTGAAACAATTGAAAGATTATTAAATCAGGACGATTATTTATAGCAGTTTTAAAACTTTTTTTCTTTGTTTTTGACGCATTGGATTAACGAAAGAACAAAAGTGTCGAAAGAGAAGCTTTACCTAAAATTTATTACAGACACTGAAATTTAATTAACATTTGAAAAGTGATGAAAAAACCTTTTTTAATTAAATTATGTAATTGAATAATAATTAATAGTTAGATTAAAAACCTTTAGTGTTATAAAGTAAATTTGATATTGATCAACTTTACAGAATATTGTCCGGGATAGAATAAGGTTAACTTGAATAGCTCAGAGCTACTGTAATTTGAACTATTTATTTAGAAATTTAATTATCTCCCCTAACCATTTTTAAGATTAATTAAAACTTCAAAAGATTTAATTTGAACGCATTTAATTATTTCATCATAAATTTGCGTAGTACAAGATCAAATTGCCCAAGAAAGATTTACGGAAGTTAAAAATAAAGTTATATTTTTCATTATAATTAATCTCTCTTTAGTGAATGAAGTTACCATAGAAATTAAAATTGACAATAGACAAAATTTTTTAAATTGTAATTATCTCCTTTCTATATAAATGTTTAGGGTGAAGTAACCAAGAGCTCACAGTAGGCGATAAAGATCAAATTATTTTTGTTTTATTTTAAAAAGTGGGCTTTTTTGTGAAGGAAAATAAAAAGACTGATAACGATTTTTTTTAACTTTTATGCTTGTGACATTTTATGCTTGTGCATTTTATGAAATCCTCATAAAGACGCATTTTCTCTGTAAAATTCTATAAAAAAATGTGTTTTCAAAAAAAAAATAATCAGCTTTCAAATACTTCAATTCTCAGACGGTGAATTCCATAGATGTAAAACAATGTGAGTCAAGTCCCATCAAAAAAACATTATGATACATTGAGATTTTTAAATATGGATTATATGAATATCTTTTTGTTTAATATCACTTGGGGAAATTTATTGTACTTTAAGAATAACATCACTTGATAATTTTGTAAAATAAGCTTTAAATACGGTCACTAAAATTTACGAGCTTTTGAAGATTAATTTTACCAATTATCTCCCTTGAGGAATATTAAAATTTCAAAGATTTTTTATCGCAAATTAAATAGAATTAAAATTGTCTTAATGAAGCTTCTGCAATTAAATTTCATGAATTACATTTTAGACGAAACAAAAAATATTAAATATCTAGATTTTTTCTATAGAATTTAATACAGACAATAAAAGATGAATATTTAAATTTAAAATTTAAATTTTACTAAATTGAGCATTTTATTAAATTATTTGAGTGCTTTCAACAAAAAATGATTGAGAAACCCTCGATATATTTCATAAGGGGATGAAGGAAAAAGTGTTTACTGAATTTTCTTATTCAATCGCTTTAAGCATAGATTTTTCCACTTAGTTTGAACGGATCCTTTTTACAGTTTTTTTTTATTTTATTATTTGTTGGCAAATACACAAGAATATCTTATTGAGTGAAGCGTGTGTCTCAATATTTTGTCAATACTAATGAAGATCGAAAATAAATATGTTTCTAAGTTATTCAGATTTCCAAAGAAAATCAATGAAAAGTTTTTAAAGAAATCTTTCGAATCATATAGGGTAAATGAACCTAATTTTCGACATATCCTAATTTTCGACAGTTTTTCAATTCGATGAATTTGCTTTTAAAACACACGAATTTACTTCATATTTTGATTGCAATCGGTTTAAAAAGTTATTTAATCATGATTAAACAATCTATTATTAGTTTTTTCTCAGTATTTTTCACAAAATATCCATTTTTGTATTTTACTTGAAAATTATAAAATTTTCCAGTTTCTTCAAACACTTATTATTCACTAATTCTTTTCAATTTCATTCTGCAAACATATTAAAGATTTGAAATCAAACTTTATCTTCATTTTAAATCACTTATTTACACAATTTGACACGATTTAAATAGTTAGATTTTGTCACAAACGCTGGACCTAAATTTCGACATAGTTTTGCCCTAATTTTCGACAGTTTTTGTTTACAAAAATACAAGGAAAATAAAAAAGAGAAATTGTGCAAAAATCGCGTGAGGCTTTTTTACCGATTTCAAGAAAACGCGTTCAAATATTATAAATATTTATTTTTACTTTATTTAAGTTGTTTTGTTTGATAAAAATGTGTTTGAACTTATTTTGCTCTGAAGAAATAAGGATTTAAAGAATTATAAAGAGTGAGCAAGTGTTTTAAAGTGTAAAAATCAGAATCAAAACAAACTATGTCGAAATTTAGGACCGATATTTGAATCGATATTGTGACTTAAATATTCAACTTCGGCTTTTAGGTAATATTTTAAATGAAAGATGCCGAAAAACTACATTCAAAACTTATGCCAGAAATTGAATACATTAAGTAATAAGTGAGATATTTGTGTTTGAATTTCAAAATCCTGAAAACTGTCGAAAATTAGGTACGTTTACCCTACCGTGTAAATTGAAATTAGTCATTATCACATAATTTAATTAAACCAAGCATTTAGGAAATTAATTCAAGAAAATCCTTTCATTAAAAACATTAATTATGAGAATGGCTGTAGTATTTTTAAAATGATAATAACACATGCTAAATATTTTTATGAAAATTAAATTTAACCAACAATTTCATATGATGCTGAAAATTGTGGGAAGAAAAAATTTTTAATACGCCAAAATGATGCTGATGTTAATACTACCAGTAAAAAATTTTAATATTTTCTTTACGATCAACATTTTACGAAGCATATTATATTATGTTGATTTAATGCTTATGTGAGTGCGTAAAATATTTAAAGAATTTTTATTTTTGCAAGCACAGCGAGTGTGAAATAATGTGATGATGTGATCATTGAGTGCAACCTTCAACCGCCACTTGCTTACTTTCAACAACTGTGCCGCAATTTGAATTATTAATTCTGATTCCAATAATTATTGAAATGTGAATTTCATTAACGCGCGGCACATTGCGCAATCTTGAACTTTTTTCGAGTGTCAATCATCAATTTATTCTAGCGTGCGGTAGAGAAACTCATTAAATTGAAATGTTTAATGAACTTATAGCGGCAAAATTGTCATCAAATTACAGTTTACTAATGTGATTGTTTATTTTATAATTTTCTTAATTTCTTTTTTAATTTTTAAATTTATGACATTTAAGGATATTTCTGATTCCTTTTTAATATTTGGTCAAAATGTTTTCGCTTCGTTATTTATTTCAGCAGTAATTCAATGTAAATTAACTTTTTTATGACACAAAATCAATTTTTAAATTTATTCAAAGGCTTTCCACAACATTTCACTAATGGGTTTTACGTTTTCAAACATGACTTTCGATTACATTTTTCTAAACATCGCTCGTTTGCATCGACACATGTTGAATTTGTTCCAACATTGATTTCGAATGGAAACAAAAAATAAATGGAAAGCAATGAAATGAAATTTGCACCATATTGAAGAAGCAAAAAGCACAACTTTTAAATATATTTAAAATACAGCTTTGCAGCATATTTAAGTAGACGAAGCTAAAAGCATAATAAAAAAAAAGTCAATTGAAGCAAGATGTTCTTTATGTTATGATATATCCATCTATCTCTAAGAAAAAATGCCTAAAGTCATCGTCTGCTTTTGTCATAACGCGTTAAATTTTGCTAATATGATTCGAGATCGGAAGGAACAAATGGTTGTTTTGTCATAAGCCTCTAATGTGTTTTAAACGCAAATTTTGACTTTTACTTTCAAGTTTTTCTTCATGTTTTTAAATGTTTGTCTAATGAGTTCGTGCATTTATGAATTATTCCTTTTTTTGCTGTTTACTAATGAGTATTTTTATTACTGTTTCGTATGCAATTACTATGTAATGAAAACAGTTAGTGTAAACATTTAGTTAGCAATAAATATATCTGGGTAACTGACTTTTTATTGCGACTTCATAATATGATAAATTGACTTTATTGAAAAGTGAACTAAAGTGAATTTCTTATTGAAAGATTGTTGCAATAATTTAATGAGTTCTGAGAAATCATTTGCTAGAGTTGATGTTTATTTATTCCTTGAGAATTTAATTTAAAAAAGGATCAATAATATTTTCATATTATTTTCTACAATAATATAAAATAAAATTGGTTTGAAATTCAATGAATTGAATAATTGCCTTAAGGTGATAAATAGGAGAAGTTTTAAGAATACTTATAATAATTTAAAATCCAGTTGAGCAGCTATCAATTATAAAACTTTTTGATGACTCAATTATTAAAAATTACCATCAATTTAAAACTTGTTTATTGTTGTTTTTTGAATAAAAAGAAAAAAAGAAGTTTGTTAATATAAAAATGTTTTTGACACGTTTAAACTTTTTCAACAATGCATTTAGATGAAATATATAATTAAAATTCATAAAAAGAGATATTAAGTTATAAGAACTTTTGAAAAATTGTGACAAGCACAAACTTTTCTCTTAAAACAATGTACAATTATAACATTCTCTTATTTTAATTATTAGTTGAAGTTTTAAACTCCTGTCTACCACTTTATAGTAAAAGTTTTACCTTTAATTTTATCATTACATCCAAAATAAAAGTTTATGTTTTCTCTTTATTTTTACCGAATAGTTTGAACTTCAAAAGGAAGAATAAAAAAGCTCACGTGCAATAAAAAAAGAAGAAATCAAAACGACATTAAAGGTTAAACAAACGATCGGACATGTCTGAGAAAGAGCACCAGCAAAAAAGTTTTTGTGGTTGAATTAGTCGAAGATGAATGGTTCAACAATAAACATCAACGGCTGAGAGATTTGTATCTTGAAAGTAATCTCGCTAAACACACCTAAAAACACAACGAAAACTTCTTCTCTATAGAGAGTAATTTATTAGATGTTTACTCTTTTTAGAATAGAAATTAAGACCATGGGTGTTTATATTTATTATTGAAGCTTTAAAATCATTTTATTACTAAGTAAATTGTTTAAAAGCCATAGCAAAATCAATATAAATTAAATTTGTTTATTACTACACAACATGTGCGTGTTGATAAATAAATTTTCTTTGACATTTTTCATCGTGGTGAAAGAGCTTCATACAAAAATTTACATTGGCAAATGCACAAGGAAATGTTTACTCACAAACTCATAAAATTGTTACTAAATTTGTCCATTAAAAATCATAAATTTTCAGTCAATATAATAAAATAATGTCATGAAAGTTATGATGTATTGAGTGATCTACTCGTGCATGTATGTGTGTGACTGTTGGCGGTATTATTGAGGTGTGATCTTCAAATTTATTGTCTTTAAAATTCTAAATTTTTTTTTGGCAAAATTCTTAAACATTTTACTAATAAAATTTTATTAATATGACAGAGAATTGAAATGTGAGAATTTAAAGACTTTGAATGATAATTTTAAATGTTTTCAAGAGGCGTCATATTGTTCATCATTTTAAAATTGATTAGCTTTACCTTATTATTGAATTTTACCGTGCCAATTTTAGACTTTAAAAATTGATATTGTTAAAGGCGTATTGGAAATTCGAGAACAGTTTCATTTTTTTCTTTCTTTGCAAACTTTTAAAGTAAAAATATTAAAATTGTCTAAAAAATTTCAATAATTTTTTTTAAAAAATTTGATATTTTAAAAAACTCACATTAAAAAAAATTTAAAGTGCATTTTTTAAAGAGTCTGAAGAAATATTAGTGATTTTTCATTTTTAATTCTTCTAGACTTCTCGAAAATTTAAAATTATCAAATTTTAATTTTTAAACTTGTAAATAAAGATTAATTTACATTTGCTTCATTTTGACAGGAAAATAAAATGTTTAAATAAATTAAAATTTTTCGTCTGTAGCTCAATTATACAGACACATTTTTAAAGCTATTTTATTCCATCTTTTTTCCTTTGTTTAATGTATGTTTTTCACGTCTTAGCGAAATACTTTCAACTCCCATCATTTGAGAGAAAAACAGTTTTAATGCAACCTGAGTAAATATTTGAGTATATCTTTTGTTTTCGACAAAGTGTGCCCTAACGAAGCTAGAAACTTGAGTCGATAAAAACCTTTTTAATAATGAGATTCAGATTGAGCATTTTTTTATTAATCTGATATTCGATTATGCTTTTTCACTCATAATAAATAATTAATCAATTTATCTTGTATAAATTAGAAATTAATCTTACAAAATGTTCATGAGACTGCTCATTTATTAATATCCATAAACTTGCACGCACAGTAAAACGAAACTGCCTTTTATTATTATCCTCGTTTGTGTCAAATCTTTTATTTTGTGATTTATTTTTCACTTCTTCTTTTCTATATTAAAATTGAGTTATTTTTGTAATAAGAAACACAAAAAATATTTCTATTGCATCACGCTTGACGAAAGTTTTTTTTCTCACAAAAATATTTTCTTTTCTCTTTCACTATTTTATTTATTTTGAGGTACAATTATAATTTTATTTATTTATTTAATTCGAGATCTCACTATTTTTCCATGCTTTGCCTTTGAAAGCTCACAACGGACTGTTTATCACACGAGATTCACTTGTCAACTGTTAATAACAGTTTTGTGTGTACCATGCTATACGTAGAGCGAATTCATTTTTTTCTCATTCTCTCATATTCTTTTCTGGGAGAGCAAGAACAAGAGAGCGAAATTTGTATAAGGAGCAAAAATTAAGTGCGTGTTTGATAGAAATTTTAACAGAAAATTACATCTAGATTTATGCAAAAGGAAAATGATTTTCCTTAAAATAAGAGTTAATTGTATTATGTGGTTCCTAATCTTATTTTAAGCAGTCTGAGCAATCACATTACGTGAATTATTGAATTATTTTTAGCCATTTTCAGTTTATGTACATAAATTGTCGTCTAGTTGAAATAATCTTTTGCTAAAATTAATACTGGAATAACCATTAATTATTAATTTGGCTTTAATGTTAGAAAAAAGCGTTAACTGCGATGTAGTTCAAGGAATGAATTATAAAAATTACTCTAAACATGAAAGGGTAGAAAATGCTGACTCGTGAAATTACAAAAATGTCGGTTTTTCTTTTTTTACTTTAACATTTACATAGATTTGCATATTTCGACATGTTTTTATGATTAAATAATTTCAATCTGCATTTAATTATTTTTAATAATTTCTAATTAAAATAATTAGAATTAAAGAGTTAGAAAAAAAACAAATGATCTTTAAAAAAACTGAAGTTAATGAAATGAATAGAAAACATACATTATTGTACTCTAAGGAGAAAAAAAATTATTATAAGAAGAAAACCTAGATTAATGAGTCTACCGAGAATTTAAAAAGAAAACAAAAATTCTTATTTCATTAGTAAAATCAACAAATAAAATATACAAAATGATTTTTCTTTATTTTTGGTCAAAAGAGTTTTTCAGTTTTTATCTTGTTTTCATCCTAGATACATATAAGTTTTTATCTAACATAAAATACATTCGAAAGCATATTTTAAGCAGACAATAGCAAAAAATTCTGTTCTATTCATATATAGCGTAAAAATGATTTTCTGAATGCAAATAAAAATTCTTATACAAACAATTTGTAAAAATGATAAGTAAAAATGTCAAAAACTGGAACTTATGTACACTATAAGAAAAATTTATTTAATTAAATTCAAGTGTTTAATAAAATAAAGGAATTTTGAACAATCAATGAAATTTCCTTTCCATTAAGGTCAAATGAAACGTGAAAAAGTAATTTAAAACGAAAATGAAAATTGACGGCACTTGACGCTCAATTTTTGTTGAGTTTTTTTATCTTATCAATGGTTGTTTTTCTCACACAATCATATTTACTACAGTGTAAAATATAATAAACAGTGAAGAACAAAATTAATTTAGTGAAATTTTTTCTCGAGATGACATCGCATGACGTGATCAATATTGTGATTGTAGGAGATGGTGCTGTTGGTAAAACGTGTCTGCTACATCGTTACTCTAATGAGACATTTCTCGATAGTTACGTGCCAACTGTGTAAGTTTTGTTATTTTTCTTAGAATTGAAAATTTCTTATGATTCATCATGAAATCTAATCAAGTTAACAACACATACATTAACTCATAGACATCTATAAAGGATATTACTTCTTTTTCTTTAAGTTACGATAAAGAAGATTTTGAATTGATGTTGAATGGCACTAGTTATAATGTAAGGCTTATTGATACAGCAGGACAAGAAGACTACGAGCGCGTTAGACGATTATTTTATAAAGAAGCTAAAGCTTTCATACTGTGTTATTCAATTGAAAATCGTGCTTCATTTGAGAATATTGCTCTCAAGTGGATTCCAGAATTGAAAAACATTGAGAATTGGCCCATTCCTTTGGTATTAGTCGGTGAGTGATGAGATTTGGATACTATTAATTCTGAAATCCCATTTTATCTGTTTTCAAGCCACAAAAACCGACCTGAGAGATGAAAATTTACGCGGAAGACCGTTAATAACCACAGAAGAGGGTGAAGCAATGGCAGATAAAATTTTTGCCAACAGATTCATTGAGTGCTCGGCAAAGAAAAATGTTCGGATAAAAGCTGTTGTGCATGAGGCACTACGAGCAGCTTGCAATGGTCCAATTGAAAGAAACGAGAAGAAATCGTCTGGTAGTTTATGTTCGATTTTCTCATGCTGTCAGTCATGATTTAGTGAAAAAACATTCTGTTCGTGCCCAAGAAATGTATTCTCAGTTGCTTATGGCCAAAATTATATTCAGTTCTACAATAATAAATCATTATTTACGCATCAATTTTTATGCGAAAGTTTTTATATTTTCTTAAGTGATTGAGATTTGTGTGAACATTAATATTGTGAAGTAATTTAAGGATCAACTATAAACATTAGTTCATTCACAGAATCAGTAAAATCAGATTTATTTATATGAAAATTATTTTATATTTTATAACGTACATTGGTTGAAAGCTTCACACATAAATTTTGCAATAAAATTGAATTTTGCTTCCTTGAAATTCATCACAAACTTTCAAATCAATTTTTTGCTACTTATAGTAATATGCAAGCTTGTGAGATTAATAACATGCCGTTTCCTCATCTTGAACAGTTTATTTCCTTTCTCACTCTTTCATTTGCTCAACAGCAATACAATTCCTCTTAATTTTTTCTTTCTCATGGCATGAACGTGAAGTGAAGGGTCGATTATATGAAAATAAATCAACAAAATTTCGTTATGTAGAAGAAAAAAGAAGGAAAGTCTACTAATGTTTCAATGTCCATCTCTTATCAGCTAAAAAGTAATGTTAACTCACATTACCTCTCAAATTGCCTTTGAGCGCACAAATTGAAAAGTCTAATTAATCAACATCAACGCAGTAAATTGACTTTTTTCAGTCAAAGCTACTCAATGCACGTGTAGAGATGACGAGGGTAGTTTCTGACTAAAGTGCTTTTAACTCAATAGTGTGTTCTTATACAATATACAACATGTGTCAATGAAATAAAGTTACTTTTCAAAGAAGCATGTTGATAGAACTTTTCTTTTTGCGATAATAAAATTTGTTTTTAAACTTCTTATATATTTCAATTAGATTATCTTCCTAAATTTTCTTTATTGATTTAATTCCTTGTTAAATGAAGATGTTTTTTTAAATAAAAAAACAAGTTTTTAATTTAATTAGATTTTTAAAAAGATTTGTTTCATTTACACTTCTAAACTATCAATGTAATTAATGAAATTGAAAAAGCTCTTTGATTAAACAAACTCTTTATTAACATGACAGACATGTTCTCTTCTCTAAGCACTATGTCTAAAATTAATTTCTTTGTCTTTGTATAATAATAAAAACTACATGACAATAGGTTGTCATGATTTTATCTGAATTCTAGGATTTACCTTCGTTGACATCAATAAATCCTTTCATGTAGAAAAATACGTGCAGAATTATATTTTTTACAAAACTTGTGAGATTTATCATTCGATACCCAACAATATATCACATTAGAGAAAATTTCGCAATGTACCTTTTACTCCGCTCAACATTCAACTATCTACAACTTGTTCTTTACGATGGTTCACCTTATAAAAGGTTGTTATGGAAATTTATGCTCGCTTTGAGCTTTAATGTATTGCCTGAAAAAAAAAACCAATCTTTAACTTTTTCTATGTACATATAATAATCGGATATAGTAAGTAGAAGACTTTCTATACACAACATAAACTTATTATGTTCGACACCACATAATATGTTAAAAGTACAGATTTTTGTTGAGCATGTAAACAAGTATCTTTATTTACTTTGCTTTTGGATAACAAAAACAAAAGAATTTAGATAAAGTTTAGAAATTTACTACAATTACTTCGGATTGAGTCCTTAACACATTCAAATATCATAAATGAATTTTGTTTAATATCATTTAATCTTCATATAGCACGTGACTAACAAATGAAATTTTTTATTATTTCAAAGGAAAGAATATAAAGGTTTTTTATGTTTTAGGAAAATTGAGATTGGTCATGGATATATATTGAGAAACGTGCGTTTTATAAACATCTGTGTTTGCTAAGAATAGTTAGAATTTTTCGCATTCTTCTTTTCATCAATAAAAGCATGCGTAAGAATTTTATTTATAAAAAACTCATAATTTAAAAAACGTGAGATGAATTTTTTCCTTCTTCGCATCTTAGGTTGAGAATTTTATTCAAGTTTATTCAAACCTTGTGTATGTAAGAATTTATATGTTTGAAGTATCATATTTTTAGAAGTATTCTTTATTGGAATTTTATTTTATTAAAAATTGGATATTTTTAAATTTATCAAAATATATTATATAAATAAATTTATAGAGTTTGGACATGCATGTATATTTTACTTGATATGCGATAAATTAATATCAAGTTGACTTACACAAAAATGTCTTTTATTCATTCAGATTTGATTTAATTCATTTGAAATCCTGCAAATTTGTATGAAAGTCAATGGTTCTTTATTTTACTTTGTATTTTAATTGAATTAAAGAATATCTGAATGAATAAAATACATTTTTGTGTAAGTCAACTTGAAATCAACTTGAAAAAAAATATGCGCATATCAAGTAAAATATGCATGCAAATCCGAACCCTATAAATTAAAAAGCATCATATATTCACAAAGTTTTTTGAATATTTTAATAAAACGTTCATAATATTTGAGGTATAAAATTTTTCTATCATCATCATCTTTCATAATTTACAGAACATAAATTAATAATTTTTTTATTTTAAAGTTTCATTAAAAACTTTTTATTTTTCATAAATATTTGAAAGAATAATTATAGTTTATAACAAAAATTATTCCTTTATTAAAATTTTTTGAGTAAATTATTCTTAATTTTTGAGACATGCTTTAACAGATGAACGTAGCCTTTTTGTTACACGTTGATCTCGACTATCATGAATTATTTCAGCGATTATTTGTCTTCATTCTACTTATGTGCCTTTTTATCAATTTTAAAGTATTAGGTGTTTGTTTATCATTTATTTTCAAATGAAATTCCTCAAATCATGATTTGGAAAACATTTTAATTTAATCTAATGATTTCTTTGAAAATGCTCTAAACCGCTCTAAATTTGTTTGTTTTCTCTTTGATTTGTTTTATTATTTTATTATATATAATATCATAGAAGAATTTCTTAGAACACTTTGAAATGCTAAATGCTTGAGAGCAGAGTGTGGTGAATTTTGGAAATTTTCACCATTCAGAGATTTGGCTGATGTTTATACACTGCAAAAAAATTATTTATCTAAAATCATAAAAACATAGGAAAAGTAAAAATTCAATTTTTAAATAGGTAATAAACATGAAAAATGAATTTGAACAGCCAGAATATGGTGATGATTATGTCAAGAGTTTGTATACAAAGTCAGAGAATGATCAAAAAGTACAAAAAAGAAGAAAATTTGTGAAACGAAGGGAAAATTTTAGTTTATTTACTTATTTTTTCTTCATTTTAATAAGAATTGTTATGGTTTTCTTACCGCAATATGGCTATATCCATCCAGATGAGTTTTTTCAAACGACTGAAGTGATAACAGGTGATTACTTTTTTAAAGACTAATTTGATTTCATTACAAAGTTTATTAAATATCATTATTTGAAAATTATTCACAATTTAAAAGATAGAAAGCCTCACAAATAATGTCCTTAAAGCATAAAAAAGAAATTTCTAGAAAAAAAATTGTAATCTTTAAGATATTCTTATACAATTAATATTATTTACTATTCAATTTATTCGTACAGGTGAAGTCTTTGAGTTGGAGGCAACAAGAACTTGGGAATTCAATAGTACAATGCCGATAAGAAGTTATGCGATACCGTTCGTTTGTTTTAAAATACCAATGATTTTTCTCAAATTTGTGCTGATGAGTATAAAGACTATTTCTGGTGTTGATCTTTTAAGTACTTACACTTTGCTGGTGTTTCCACGATTAATCATGTTACTTATTTCGTTCATCAATGATTATAGCGTCTATAAAATATGTCGAGCATATAATTTACGTTATGATATCAGACTTGTAACATTAGCAAGTTCAGCAGTGATTTTGACTTTTGGCATTCGAACATTTTCAAACACAATAGAGATGGCACTTTGCTCTTTTCTGTTGCATCTCATAAGCGATTGTATGGTGCTTAGTAACACCGTCATTTATCAAAAAGAATTTCTGGAGGAAAAATATGAGTCGGCAAGCAACATAGGCGAGCGTGTGAAATATTTCAAGATGAGAATGTCTCTGCCTCATCATTCATACAGCAAATGCGCAATTTTATCGTCAATTTGCGTTATCGGAATATTCAATCGACCCACGTTCATATGCTTTGCATTACCACTTATATTCTTCTGGATGTTGCGCGGCATGGGCATATCAAGAACTGTCACATTTACTGACTTCAATTTACGTATTTTGTTCTTTATACTGAGTGGATTACCAGCATTTTGCACGATTGTCTTCATTGACTCACTCTATTATGGCTACTTATCACTTGCACAAGTTTACATTCTTGACATAACCATTTATAGCTTCCTCGTCACGCCCGTAAATTTTATCCGATATAATATTAATTCCAGCAATACTGCAGCTCATGGTGAGCATCCAAGATGGTTGCATTTGCTTATTAACATTCCGCTACTGTACAACATACTAGGAATTATTACTATTGCATCATTTGGTAATATGCTTTATAAATTCTGCAAAAAGGAATTTCAAAATCTTCCTCAATCACAATCATTTATGTTTGTTATGACTGCGGCAATATTTGCGCCAGTTTTTATGCTTTCGTTATTTAACCATCAAGAGCCAAGATTTCTTATTCCTATTACAATTCCAATTATTTTATTACATTCACCAAAGTTAATCACAGGAGTTAATCTTACAAATTTCATGCGAGAATCTAAATGGAATTTTCTTCGGTATTTGTCCAATTTCATCAATATAACGATAAGCGGAAGATTCATTCTAAAAGTTTGGTATACAATGAACATCTTATCGACGCTCTTTTTCGGCTTTATTCATCAAGCGGGCGTGATTCAGATGAATGAGTATATGTCAACATATAGCCAACAATCTTTGAGACAACATTCACAAATTCATCTTGTTACAAGTCACATTTATAAGGTACCAGAATCAATGTTTGTGTTACCAAATGCCAACACTATTTATACTGATAGCAATGGAATGAAGTATAAGAATGCGAGAAGATTTTTTTTGTATGAGTATGATAGTATGGAGGTTGCTGACATGTTTAAAAGAATGAAAATAATTCTTGATGCTGCGGAAATGAAATTTAAGGTGAAAAACGTTCCATATGAAGTGCTCTTGGCTATTCCATTGAGTCGTGCATTTGAACTAAATCAGCTATTCTACAAACACTCACATTTGATGAGTTATAAGGAAATACAAGTGTTTTATCCTCATCTCTCAACTGAAGCTTTTCCCAACATCTATGCAACACATCATCCATGTGAAATTAATACCGATGTCGATGAACTTGATCAAACATGTAGCCTCGCAAGCCACAATGACATCCTAAATGATGAGATTTCGGTGACAAGTGTTTTAAGACAAGTGTCATCTGTCGTTCATCAATTTGGCCTGACTCTTTATAAGGTTGAAATAAGAAAGAAGAAAAAGAAACCACAAAATTAATCTGTCATAATTAAGCTTTACATTTCTTCTAGTCAGTTTTTTTCTTCATTCAAATTTGCCTTATTATGATAATAATAAATATCACTCAAAACAAAAACTTGACATTTAATTTATAAAAATGCAGTGATTTTTACCAAAAATACATTTGATTATATTGAATTAGATTTTCACAAAATATGTTTTGTATTTTAGCTTAATTTTGCATATTTGAATAAAAATTCTTTGCATAACATTTAAATTTTTATGGTCTTAAATTATTCTTAAAATTTTTTTAATTTCAAAGATATTCTTTTGTTATCTTATTTTAAAGTAAATTGATATGAATTTTATATAAAAATATCTATTTTCAAACTAATCAATAATTTCAATTATTTATTTAAAGACGAAATATTTATTGATTTATCATAATTCAAGATAATCTAAAGTTCTTTACATTCAAATAATTATTTTAGCTTCTAGTTATGTACAAACCAAACCATTCATTTAATGAAATTAATTGATCTAATGTGGCATCAATTTCTGTCTGTGATAACTAGGGGTTCATAAAATATTTGCAAGTACACAATTAAAGCTTGATGATTGTTACATTCAATTTTCAACTATATTAATTCTTAAAAGCTTTATATTTGTCAGTATGATAATTTATTATTAAAAGGATTTTCATTTAACCACAAATTAAGTGCAATAGAGTGCAAAATGTATAAAATAATGAAGTTCAGTATGAATTTCAATACATTGATAATAGAATTTATTGTTAATTAAATTTACCCTAATTTAAAGTCTTTAAGAGATTTAAATTTGTGCTTGATTGATTTCAGTCATTATCACTCAACGCCCTTAATGAAAGTCAATTAATTAATTAAATCTTTTACAAAAGAAATACAATAGCATTCATTTTCTCGACAGTCGTTTTCAAATTAGCAAAAGATAAATTACAATAATTTTAGTTTTCATTTTAAATGTGAATAAATTTTTCATGGAATATTTTATAGATGAATCTTTTTTTAAACTTAAAAAAATTGCTCCATCCAAAAAATTACACTTAATTTTTTCAAAGAAGAAAATTTTCAATAAAAAAACTTGGTCTTTCATCTAAACTTCAAAGTCAAAAACGTAAGTATTTTTTATAGAAAGTTGTCATTAAATTTGTGGGATGAAAATAGCATTTCCACGAAAATTATGAGGTAAAATTTCACTTGTTAATTAATTTGTATCTATTTCCTTGAGCACAATATTTTTCTTATTCAATTAGAGCTTAATTATTAAAGTATATGTACTATCTATAAATTAGATTATTTTATTATTCACGTAATGTTATCATAACTTTTTTCTTCTTACAAGATAAATTATTTTAATTCATTTCCTCTTTTATGATGCAATAATTAAATTTTCTTCTTTATTTTAATTAAAACAAAAGTTTAAGAAGTTGATTAAATTTTTAAATAAGGAAAACTTTAATTTATTCAAATTTAATAAGTATAGCAGATGATGGAATTAATTTTATCATCGGTTAAAAAATAATAAGACTTTGAAGTGCGAGAAATTGAGTTGGATAAAAATTTAAATTTTCTATTTATTCCCAACAAATATATAAAAATTTTTGTTTAACCACAAATATATGCTAAAACAAACAAAAGTGTTTATTTATGAAATTTATTTTTAGATTCTATAAAAAAAGTTCAATATCAAAAATTCCTATTAAAACACTGGTAAATAATTGTGTTATAAAAATATTTGAAGCAAATATTTGAGATTTTCAACACGAAATTTATCTCATAACACAAAATTTTCTTGCTTGTCAACAGTAGAAGCTCTGAAAATTTCTATGTTGTCATTTAAGAAAATTTTGAAAACTTAGAAATTCTCTTTAAAAAATTAAATTAAAGCGTATGTCGTAATTTTTTTAAAAAATCCTTAATTCTGCTTTGTAATAAAAAGAACTTTGATAAAACGCAAAAAATTCGTGACAAAGCATTTTTTACACAACATCACGTTCATATATTTTTTACTAAGATTTTTTGTTGGCTCTCTATGACGCAAAAAAATAATAGGTATATACTTAAAATGTTTTAAACTGTTATTAGGGGCATTTTCGAAAATATTTTTAATATCATTGGTAAAAATATGAAATTTTCCATAACATAAAATATCTAAAAAAATTTCCATAAAAGTAACATTGTGTGCAAGACATATTTTAAAATTATGATAAAATTTTATTCATAAAATTTTGAACAATTGAAGGATTTAAACTTTTTAATTTAAAAACAAGGAAAGATTTCAGTAAAAACGTGTCAAAAACAATCATCAAAAAGTTTTAAAGAAAATCTAAAAATTTCAAAAAATATTTTCTCATTAAAACTGACATTTCAAAGGAATAAAAAAGTTTTTTCAACTATGAAATTTCATGATTTTTCCATCGCTTGATTGGGCTTGATTAGACTTAATCAAAGTAAATTTTCTTCCCAGTTGTTTCCTGTTTTGCGCTCTTAAATTTTCTTTCATATATTGAAATGAACATGATGAATAAGAATCGATTACATGGAAGTGGGATAATACCACAAATAACACGCAAAAGTCACAATTCTGATTGGTAAACATAATTCACTACTCTTTCCATATAATATTACTTTCCACTTCATGTCGTTATAATATATGAGACCTTCAACACATTTAAGCTTTCCTTTTGCATCGCCTTCTGTCGTTTCTACGAAAATATTCAATTTATCATGATAAGTTCTTTTCGTACAGATGGCAAAGTTTTCTTCTTATTTATATCGATTTATGTGTTTAAGAGAATGAAAGAAAATCGAGAAAGTCATCAAAGCAACAGACTATATGTCTTTATAAGAAAATAAAGTACAAAATATGATAACATCTTTCAATTTCAGGTATATTTTGTTTCTTACGAAATGTTACCATAAACATAAGAGTATCTGTTTGATTCCTTGGAATTAATTCCTAGAAAACTTCTTAAATTAACACATGGGTGATGATTTTAGTTTCACATTTCTTTTGGAAAAAGGAAATCTACAAAGTAAATTTATCTTTTCCCTCTCGAATATAACATTAAGCATAGAATCAATAAATTGAGTTACACATTTTCTTCATTTAAATATTTTCAATTATCGCCTATAAAGAATAAAGGTTTATTTCATAAAATGATTTTGAATATTCAAATTTTGCTCAAAAGTGGTAAATCATCACAATAATAAAATTTTATGAAATAAAAATAAAAGGACGAAAAACAATTGGTAAAAAACATTGTTGCTTCTACATTAAATAGATTGATTATTTATAAATTTTAAATGTTGTTTCACAATTTGTGATAATTAGCAGGAATTTTAATTAATTAGTGTATTTTTGATATAAAATTTACAGACATTATGATAAATAAAATAGATGAAGGGAATTAAAATGAATTTTTCAAATTTTTAAGTAAATTATAATTAATGCTAACAAAAGTTATAATGATGTAACAATAATAAGAAATCAGCTTAAAAAATATAATTTAAATAAAACAAAGTTTTAATAGGTAGACGTTTCTCAAAATTAAAGAGAATTTAATGAGACAAAGATAGGAAATTAAATCACATCTAAAAGCTTAAAACTTTTATGCTCGAGATCATTTAAAATTATGGCAAATATGTAGAAAATTTGCAGTCTTTAAAGATAGACAAACAGGTTTTCAAACCAACAAAATTGAAAGCTATTTCACAGTTGGTAAATACTTTCTTCACCTTTTTTCTTCCATATAATTTATTATTATCTCTCCCTTGGTGAACAACTCACTCACTCACTTGAAAGATAAAGTAGGAAAAAGAAAACAATGAAAGTTCACCTCAAAATCTTATTTCATTAAAAATTACGATCGTCTTTTGTTTTTTTACTGCACGTGCCTAAATTTAATTTCGTTGAGCCTTTACTATCATTTTGCTTCTGGTCATTAATTTTCACTCTTATTACTTTTACGACATTTTTCTTCTTCATTTTTTATATAAAAAACAAAACGGTTTTCACTGCCGTGTGAAAAAGACAATCAAATCTTGACCAAAAAAATTATGATAGAGAACAATAGAAAATTTAACAATTTAATGTGCAGTTAGGGTTTTTTTAGAAAGAAGATGAGTCGCCTAAGCGTGATTGTTATGAAGTGTATGTTATTATGCTATCCAACAAGGATCATAGCATTATTGATGATGAGAGTTTACAATGAATATTGAGTGAGTATGCTCTTTTTCATGAGGAAAAAAATAAAAATTGTTGAAAAAACAATTTATGTTTATTATGATTTTCTGAGTGCAGACATATTTTATCATAAATCAAGCTTAAGATATTAAAAATTTTCTTTAAATATTCCAAAAAAAGGCAGGATAAAATTTTGATTTCATATTTAATTGCTTAATTATAATCATAAAAAAAATTTTACAATGCGAAATGTCAAATGAATTTTGCTCAGATTTAACAAAAATATTGTTAAAACTAACAATTTTCATTGTCAAATTCTTTCTTTTGCTTATTTTTGAAAATGACAATTTATTGTCAATTTTTACAATTACGATTGTGAAAATTTTAACAATTTTGGTGATAAAATTTTACAATCTAAATTGTAAAATGAAGAAAATTCAAAGAAATTTTAAAAAAATCTAATTTTCTTTTAAAATTACTCCAAAAATTCATACTGTTTTAAAATATTAATGATAAAATGATAATCTTAAAACTCAAGAAAATGTTTATTAAAGTAGTTCATTTTGTTACTTAAAGATATTTAGATGAACAAATGAAATGGATTACATGATAAAGAACGAATATGAGAAGTTAAGCAACGCCAAGGATGATTAATACTTAGATGGGTGACCAAAATTGAAAATTTAAATTGCTAAAATCAACAATGTTCATTGTCAAAAAATTTTATTTTTTAAAATTCACAATATTAATTGTTAATTTTAACAATATATATTGTGAAATTTTCAATAAATTTCATTGTTAAAATTACAATTTGATTGTGAAAAAATATTGACAACGAAATTGTGAAAATTTACAATTATCATTGTCATCCCTATTATCACAATTCAAATTGTCAATTTTTGGAACAAAATCACAATCGAATTGTAATTTTTTCTTGAGTGTAGGAATTAATAATTCTGTTTACTTGACTAATAAAATAATTTAAAGTTAATTTGTAAATATTCTTAGACATTTTTCTCAAAAAGTTGTAATAAGACAAGGCCTAAAGGAAGAAAAAGCCTTAACTTCGAAGAAGGTTAACTAAACGTTTTCATAATCCTAACAAAACATATTGTGATAGCAATAAGAAACACTTGTCGGCATGATTATGGTACAGGAATCATTGACACATTTACTCTGACCTCTAATCTTCCTTGAAAAAAATCTCATAACGATGTTTTGAAAAGTTAATATCACATATTAGCATTAATATTAAAAAATATTTTCGAACCTACTTAAATATCTACATTAATTTTTCATTAAGAAAATCTAGTGCGAGTTTAATTAAAATTTATTACAAAAAATATTCCTGGAGCCATAGCAATAAAATCACGATCCAAATGAAAACATTTTCTAAGAAGGCAACTGAACTTTTCATAGTATACAGTAGTAATATTTTATTTTTTTACTGTTTCACATCTCAATAATTCTTTCTCATTTTTCTTTCGACAACAATGATTTATTTGTTCTTCTGCACTCTAACCCTTTTCTTTTTCTACACTGAATGATTATTTTTAGGATTCACTTTGAGAAACATTAATTTATAAAAGTTAAAGCTGCAGGTTATTTATATTTTTCTTATTTTTAGAATTTTCAATATAGATATCTGAATGATTTTCCCTTTGATAAAACTATGTAAAATATCAACAATCATTAGCAAAAAACTTCAAAACTTTTTGTATCTAATGACTCATTAAAGCTTCTTGTGGTTAGCTTGTGTATATTCTTCTCTTCACTATAGAAACAATTCCAATAATCGAAAATCTTATCTTCCTTTTTCTTATCTCAAGACTATTAACAGATTGCCAATGGGTATAAAATGTAATTTATTCAGATTGGTCTTTTCTTCTTATGCCTCAAAGAAGTGTTAATGTAATGGTTACCCTAAGGTTATCTATTAAAAAATTTTTTTTGGTTACGTAAAAGAAGAGTTTAATGTTGGGTTTTAAATTTAAACGCAAGCATTGTGGACTAATGATATTTACTAAAGAAAAATGCAAAGTGGTATTGATTTTATCATTTCATTTGCTGTTAGAAAGAGCAAGAGCAGAAATTTATTGAAAATCTATTTTGAATACTTTTCAATTTATAAGCTTCTTAAAATTGTAGCCCCCAAGCAGAAAAAATGCTATGGCAAACAATTTTGCTGCTCTATAAAAATACTCGTGCAAAACGACAGTCTGGAAGTTTTCTTCTTTTTGGTTTTTATGAATAAGAAATTCTGCGAATTTTTCCTCTTTTATGATACACACATGGAAATATTTTTAACCAACATGACCTCGATCTAGGAATTTTTTGTCAATGTGAACAGAGAACAATGAAATTTTCTATGAGCCTTTACTAGTTAAGATAATAATCTCTTTTATGTTACTCACATCAGAGTTGTTATGTGCTTAAAAAAATTTGAGGTGCCGCACATTTTGAGGTGCCGCACCTTTTTAGGTGCCGCACCTGAGGTGCGAAAAATTTTTTTTTGCCGGAAAAATCTGTCCGGTGGTTTTTTAGTCGGTGGTTTTTTAGTCGTGATAATTATAAAATAGCATGGGAAAAATATTTTTTTGATTTTTTTCAAAATTTCGATTTTTCCCGGCCCAAAAACCGTTTTTTACATGCATTTTTGCTTATTTTGTGTTTGAAAATTCATAACTTTTCACCAAATTATCAGAAAAATATGATTGATAGCTTGTTAGAAAGATAATTTTAAGTCCTTTTTAACGACATATTATATGTAATATATAAGTTAAAACTATGGTCACAAGAGCAACATTATTGAATTTTTTTGTGGTTTTTTGACATTTATTAGGTCAAAAATTCAAAAAAGCTTCATAAAAAATATTTTAATGTCTCAAATATAATTTTGCATTATTTTTACTCAAAACACACAAAGTTTTCTCAAAAAATGATTTCCTGCAAGTTTGCACGCTCTACAGCATGTGCTGCCAGTCTGAGATTGCCTTATAAAAAAAATTTTTAAAATTGCTTAAAATAGCTCTAAAATGATAAGAAATGATAAAATATGCAATAAAATTGATTTTTCAAATGATATTTATAAAGAAAAGTGCATAACAATTTTCTTAAAAATAGCAATTTTTCTTAAATTTCCTTAAATTTAAGTTGTGATTTAAAAATGAAATTTTATCTGAAAAATCAATTTTATTGCATATTTATCATTTCTTATCAATTTAAAGCTATTTAAAGCAATTTTAAAAAATTTTTATAAAGGCGTTCTTAGACCGGCAGCACATGCTGTAGAGCGTGCAAACTTGCAGGAAATTATTTTTTTGAGAAAACTTTGTGTGTTTTAAGTAAAAATAATGCAAAATTATAAATTGAGACATTAAAATAATTTTTATGAAGCTTTTTTGAATTTTGACCTAATTAAATGTCAAAAAACCACAAAAAAATATCAATAATGTTGCTCTTGTGACCATAATTTTAACTTATATATTACATATAATATGTCGTCAAAAAGGTCTTAAAATTATCTTTCTAACAAGCTATCAACCATATTTTTCTGATAAGTTGGTAAAAAGTTATGAATTTTCAAACACAAAATAAGCAAAAATGCATGTAAAAAGGGTTTTTGGGCCAGGAAAAATCGAAATTTTCAAAAAAAAATTCTAAAAATTCTTTTTTAATACTATTTTATAAGTGTCATGACTAAAAATTTAAAAAAATTAAAATTTTCCAAAAGAAGACTTTCTTAGACCGGCATCACATGGTGTAGGGGTGTACTCTAGTAGGGAATCAATTTTCAAAAAAAACTTTTTAATTTTTTGTATAAAACTAATCCATATCAATTATTTAAGACATTGAAATAATTTTCATGAAGCTTTTTTGAATTTTCAAACTAATTAAATTCAAAAAAATCATGAAGAGACATCAAAAACGATGCTCTTGTGACCACAGATTTAAGTTTTATATTACATATAATATATCGTTAGAAAGACCTTTAAATTACCTTTTTAAAAAAGTATCAACCATATTTTCTGATAAACTGGTCAAAAGTTATGAATTTTCAAACATAAAAAAAAACACAAATGTACATCAAAACAAAATTCGAAATTTTCGAAAAAAATCAAAAAAATATTTTTTTCTTGCTATTTTATAATTATCATGACTAAATAACCAAAAAAATAATTTTTTTAAAAAACTCAATTTTTTTTCGCACCTCGCACCTAACAACTCTGACTCACATTGCTGCTCGTTTTTTGTTAGAATTTCATTTTCATAAAATAAGTCTATAACATTTCCATAACAATATTCTCTTTCTGATTCGTATTTGTGACAAATCCTATATCTGTTGCGTCTGATATAATGAACGTGTTTTTGGATAATTTTTATGATTATCGATTTACATTTTTGTTCTTTACAAACGAAAAAATCACAAAAAAAGTTTTAATTGCTACTTGAAGATTATTAGGTATTAAATATTCACAAATATTTATATCTTTCATTAATCAAGAAGAAAACAAAATTTGAAGGAAACTTTTATGTCAACAGCAATTATTTTGCTCAAATACTATCTTCAAGTTTCTATCAAGACTTGTAAACTTTTCTTTCTATAAATAACTATTTTACATGCTTGACATAATTTAAAATAAGCACAAAAAGAAGGAAATTTAATACTAGTAAAAAAACCAACTAACTGACGAGTGACATTAACTTGTGTTTAACGCTAGCAAAATGATTTTCGTGAACTTTGATCATATTGAAATTCATCAAAAAATAAGAAGACGGGAAATAGAAAATTCGTTCAGTTCATTCTTCAAATGAAAAAAAAAGTTTTGAGCGTGGTTATAGACGCCTCAATTGAAATTTAATATCCTGTATTCAACTACGTCCATGAAAAAAAAAGAAAAAGAAGCAAATACTACGAAAAAATCTCACTTCTTTTATAACTTGAATGTTTTCTTGTAAGAAAAAACTATTTTTGATGCATCATTAATTCTCATAATATAAAGGTCATTGAATCATGAGAAAGTAATTAAAATTGATTTAGAAAAAAATAATAAAATGAAGAAAAATGAAGAATGAAGAAATTTTATTAGAATAAAATATCATATATATAAAAAATTCAGCAGCTGTGAATCCGTAAAGACAGTCAATGACTTTGCCTTTGAGCTGTCACTTATTGTGACATTTTTTATTATAACAAAAGTTTCGAGTCAGAAAGTAGATTTTTAATTAAGAAGAAATACCAAAATTTAGTAAATTTAATTCATTCACACTTTAAGTCCTTCATGTCTTGCCTGAAACTCCTCATTATTTTGATTTTATATGAACAACTTCAAAATATTAAATTTTTTTTTCATACAAAAAATTGAGAATGAGAATGAGAATTCGAAAAACCCTAGCTTTATAGTAGCAACAAAGATTTTTTAAACATCCTTTATATGGCTCAGATGCTGCGTAGAATATGATTATCCATAAGAGCGAGTTCATATCTGCAGGTTATTTCTTTTTATCTCACACGTGTGGGTGTTTGATGCATTGAAATATGTTATTACTTACATATCTTTGCTAATGTAACGCTAATATAAAAAAGAATGAAACTCTGAAATCAGGAAAGCTTATTGTTTTGAAATCGAAAGAAGTGTGAAAATTTATTTGTTTGATTCATTGATTCAATAAGAAAGAAAATTGTTTTGTTCGGTTTTATTTTCTTCACAGTTCTTTATTGAAATTTACAGTATTCTTGATATTTTACATAAAATAGAATTTACGCAAAAACTTTTACTCGGTATTCGCATAAAAAGTAATCTTTTACAATTTATTGTTATTTGAAATGATTTTATATTCACATTGTCTGACTGAATTATTTTTTAAAATATAATTTTGTTAAACAAAAGCTTTTAAATCAATTTTTGTTCAACTTTTTATAATTCTTATCCACATACTAAATTCACAAGCACATCTTTCTTCTTCATCACCTTTTTCAAGAGAAAGAAAGAAATAAATGAGAAATACGAAGATAATAAAATAACAATAAACAAGAAAGCAAGAAAAAGAAATAAAAGAAATCATTTAACTTTTTTATCATGTTGCGAATAAACTTCTAGAGAGCACTTCTTGATATATCGGATAAGCAGAAATATAGGAAATTTGTTCAGCATAAAAGAGATGAATACAATATTTTCCGTTCGTAAAGATTGATACGATTTAAATTACTTTTACTCTTTTTCTTCTTCGTACGACTGGTCATGTGCTGCTCGGGGAACATTTTCTTATTTATTTTAACATCTAACTGTAATTAGAATGAATGAAGCTTTTCTACACCATATGAAATGCTGACAATTTTTCAAAGTTATGCTATTTTCAGAAATGAAATATTACGAGCATTATATGAAAAATTTTTGTATGCAAATAACATGTTTGTTTAAGTTATGTATTGTACGCCTCACACAATGTCTCTGATATGTGCTTTAAAAATTGTAACTTTAAGCGCTTTTTGCGTAGGATTCAGGAACAACAAGCATTTTCTTTTGAAAAATCTGCTAATATTTTTTTTGCATTGACATATTATGCTCGTATGCATGCATCATGTAAAATTTTAATTTCAATTTTGTAAACATGTAAATATCTTGGAATCACTAATTCATTGCCATAATTTTCATCGTTATGAAAATAATAGGAAAAGTTTTCAATTAAAATTTTCTGACGCAATTAAAAATTTAAAGCTATTGTCATCATTCAAACCATAAAAACACATTTGAAAGCACAAACATTTATTTAAACCTAACAAAGTACATTAAAATTGGTAGAAAACCAAATACGACCCCTAAATTATTTCAATCAAATGATAATTTTGCGGTTGATTCAACTGATAAAATAGATTTATGCCGTCATCCTTTTTTATGGAAGAAAAATAAACATTAACTGTCGACACAAGATAGGTTTCATACTGTTTAATTTATTGAAAAAAGAAAAATTACTGAACGTGTCAGAAGAAGATGACATCATGTTGTTTGTTCCGAAGTAAAGGGAAAATTTGATTTATTGCTAAGTGTTATTTAATAATTTGATTCTACTTAAAGTTTCATGTTTAAGTTGAATTAGTTTTTCCATCCATTAAACAAAGAAGCGTAATTCTTACTTATAATGAAAAAACACATGCAATATATGGTACCATAAATTATAAACTTATGTTTTCAATTATACAAATTGAAATAGCATTTTAAAATAATAATAGTGGAAATAATGGACTTTTATTTGTTGAAATAAACAAATAAGGAGAAAAAAATATTTATCATTAACCATGACAAAATATTTTCAAATAAATATTGAAAAACAAAACGAAGTGTTTTCAATATTGCCCTTTTGATTCAATTGAATTTCAGATAATAATGTTTTCCACTTATTTGATTTATACGATAATTTACGAACCGGTTATTTTTTATGAAAAGGAGAGGAAAAATTGGTTATAACAAACAAGCTTGAATGAGCTTTTATTTATTTCTACATTTCCTTTGCTATAATTTGTATAATGTATTTAATTTATTCCAGGGGGAAAATAACTATGACGAAAGATGCGAAGAAACGAAAGTAACGAAAGTAACGAAAGATAACGAAAGAAAACGAAAGATTAAAAGCAAAAATGACGAAAAGAAGCGAAAATATAAATGATGCAAAAAATAAATTGCAATTTAGGAAGATTAAAGTCGTTATTTTATTGTTTTATAGATTCTAAAATGAACTATTAATCTTAATATTTATGCTCATCAAGTAGCAGCTCATAAAAACGACCCGAAAGAAAATTTATAATTTTTCAGAATTTCATGTGTTTTTTCAACGTTTTTTTCGACAATTAAATAGAATTTCGAAATTTCGTATTCGAATTTCGGAAACAAACATTGGAAAATTAGGCAAATTAAATTTGCTTGATTTATCATAATAATCATACTTTTTATAGAGTTATGATGAATTATCTACAAAAGTAGTGGTTATTCTGAGTTATTAGAAGCAGAATAGGTATAAAAGTTGAAAGAAATATGTATGAAAAATCAATCTAACGAAAATGACGAAAGTGACGAAAGAAAACGAAAGAAACGAAAAAAGACGAAAGCGACGAAAGAAGCAAAAGAAAAACGAAAGAAAAAATTTCTTTCGTCATAGATATTTTCCCCCTGATTTATTCATACTTATGAAAAAAGATTCATTAGTGAATGGAAATTGCAAGGATGAAAAAATAATTTATAACACTTTTTATGACATTCAATTTTGCAATTGCATACTGTATGCAATTTATCATTTATGAATGAAAAAATATTATTTTTCATTACTGGTTATCATGATAAACAAACTTCTTATTTATTGTAATTCAATGCTAAATTAAATTCCATTTTAATACTTTAAGACGTTGCAAATTGTACTTGTATAAAACTATTGCAATATAGAATACGGTTTGAACTTTTTCATGAAATTATACAGCTGTAATCTGAAAGCAATCTATTTCTTAATAGGATTGTGGGTTTTCATAGTAAAGTTTTCAATTATATGTGTTCAAAGGTATTTTTTTGTCAATCAAAACTACTTATTGACCTACTTATAGTGTAAACCATTCTACTATCAGTATTTTTGTTCACATTTAACTATACAAAGCATTCCATTAAAGCCGAAACCCTATTTCGTATATTTGATCTCAAATGCATGATTGCTTTTAGTGCATTTTATAAAATCGTTGAATTGTTACAAATCTCGGAAAAGAATTAAAATGGCAAATTATTTTATTTTGAAAAAAATTCGTTTCAAAAAAAAGATCAAAGCATTTCCAAAACACAAAGCATAGAATTTCTTTGAAATGTATTTATACATCATGAAATAAGGGACTAAAAAAGAAAGAAAAGAATTGAAAAAGGATTTTTTCATAGCATTACGTATTGTTAGGGTTAAATTTTTTATTTACAAAACAATTAAAATACTTTAATGTTAAACATTTCTGTGGTTGAACATTTAATCATGAAAATATCTATGGTACTAAAAAAATTAATCACATGTTGTGTACAAAAAGCTTTTAAATATTTTCTTAATTTGTAAATAATGAAAAATTTCCTTGGCAACTTTAATTTTTTTAAATTTCCTGTAAAAAAGAAAGCCAAAAATTTTATAATTTAATTTATCTATTTACCTCATTATTTCATTTCTAAGAAAGATTTATTTAAACGTATTTACTCTTTAATATATTTACGTTGTTTGTTACTGTTTGATAAGATTAAATCTATTTTCACTTCGCGTGTTTTTCAATCTTGTTAATTTTATCAAGCAAAAATTGAATTTATTTGAATTAAAAAAAGGAAAATTTTAAAAGTCAATTATCATGTCACTGCAATTTTCATTTGAATAAAGAAAAAGACGAAAAAGAAGATTTGATTAGGGAAAAAAATTTCCATTTCAACTCCCACAGAGTTCATTTAAGTACATAAAGTTTTTGTGTCGCAGATGTTGCTATTGATATTTTAGCACTTAGGTGCTGACATGTGAAGTGTCTGAAAAAAATTAAAACTTTTACCATGCACATTCAAGTATGATAAAAAAATTTGAAGATGTTATTAAATTTGGTGATTTGAAGGAAAAAGAAATTCTTTGAGGCAGTTTTGTCATGATAATCAACAAAAACAAAATTTTAAATTAACTGATGTTAATAAACTTGGTTTTCAACTGAACTACTTAGGAATCATTCAAAATAAAGCTTAATATAAAAAAACTCGAAGAAAACTTCAGAAATCATCTTAAGTATTTTTAAATCCATCTGCATGAAAACATCTGTATTTAGATCTACAAATCTTGAAAAGAGGATTTGGAAATTAAATGTAAACATTCAAAAAAAGATTTTTGAATGATAAAAACTTTTTATACCTTGAATTTGTATAGAAAAAATTTTTACGCATTTCATGATGTTTTCTGTTGATGAAGATTTTATTACAATAAAATTTGTCCAATTCTGAATTCATGGAACAATCATTGAAGCGCAATAACAAGTTAACTCATGTGCATCAATATATGACTTCATAACAGCTCAAGTGAACATAAGCGAATAATATTGTTGTTTCTTCTTATTTCAAGTAGCGAGACGTGATGTGATTTTGATAAAAAATTATGAACTTTCGGGAAACTTCATCTTATTACTGAATACCATTAAATAAAATCAACGAAATAATAAGAAAGTTTTAATTTAATTTTAAATCCCATTGTTGATTCTGCATACACGCGTCACCATTTACATATTTTGTGACAAAGAAGATAAAAAAGAATTCTTTCAGTTTTCTTCTTAAATGTGACAACTTTAAGTGGCGGAATGACTTAGAAGAGTCACGTGGAATGTTTTATATTTTTTCTTAGTCTTTTCTCACGCTCACAATCACTATGTTTCTACATGAGTAGTCAATAATGAAAAAGGGTTAAGAAGAAAAGGAATTTCAATATAAATTTTTAAAATTTGAAAACAAATTTCAATAGGTAGGTAATTTTCTTAGAAAATTATTTAATCGAAAATGCTTGGAAGGTGAAATGTCAAAAATGCTACGATTTGCAACGATATTGAAAGTAAAAAAATCAAATTTCATGGTATTGAATTTCATAAAAAAACAGTGACCCTTGGTTATTTAATGAACTTGGTTATTTTTCATATGAAAAATTAATTAGAAACATAATTAAAATGTATGAAAAATCTAATGACTTCATAAGAATTTTCGGTAGGAGATTCAAGTGAACTTAATTGCAAAGGCTATATAGACAAGAAATGTTCTTCATAAGAATTAATTAATTAATTTAAAACCTAATCACATTTACTAATTTCCATGGAAATTCATGTCAAATTAGTCGAGAGCTAACGATAAACTTCTGTAAATTCAAATTTTTTTTTAATTAGGTTCAATATAGTTCAATAATATTTAAAAAATATGTAATGATACTTCAGAAACATTCAAACTACTCAAAAAATAATTACATACCTCAGAAATATGTAAAGTTCATGAAACATTTTTTGGTTTTCTTCTTTCTTTTATTGATTAAAAAAATTTTTTTTCATTACAATTATTGTGTTACTAATGGCTCTTGAGTTGAGTTAAAAAACTTTTATTGCTTACAGTAATCGATACTACTACTGGATCTTTAAGTAGCTTTTATTAGAGTTGTAACAATTTTGCTCTGTAAAGAGATTTTGTATTTCCAATTATTGAAAGGAAGTTTATTTTGTACAAAATAATAACAATTTTCTTCGTTTTCTTTCATAGATTAAAATACTTATTAAAATTTATTTAAGTAAAATTTATTCAACTGAATTATTTTTGAATAAATATAAATAAAAAGTGAGAGATCATGGGTCAATAAAAAGTGCTTTTAAATAAATGTTTTATAAAATACAAATTGTTTCAAGTAACTCACTCAAAAATCATAATTAATATCTGTTTGATGCTAAATAAAGAATAAGTTTACACTTGGTACATTTCAAATTTTCCTTTTTACTTTTTTTCTCGCCCTAAAACAACACAAAGCTTCCATTAACTCATTTTCACTTGACTACGCAAACAAACAATAATTAAAAGAGGAGATGAAACTTTTACTTTAATAAATCATGCCTTTTTAATTTATCAGCTTTAATAAATCAATATTGTTCATTCTTTTCTCTTTCAATTGCTATGTCATCATAAAAATTCCGATTCATTGTATTCCAATTTTTTATTTTGCCTTTTCCAATCGAAAACTGATTGTTTTACCCTTGCTGTGAGCAATAAATACAGAAAAGCCGGCAAAAATGATTATATTGTTAGTCAAAAGAAGAGAAAGAAGCACCGACTGAAAATCTTCATCGTTATAGAGCTTTGTATGTTCTTGAATTCGCCCTACGTCAAACGTATACGTCAAGAGAGTGAAAAAAAAATGAGAGTGAATTTTAGATCTTCAATTAAAAGCGTGAAACGATGAATGAAAAACTCATCAATGAATGGTTTTATTTACCCTTCATTCATCAGGACTTATGTACTTCAAATTTTACGATGTGGACATTCAAAACACAAACTCTCCATTCAATGCTACATAAAAAAGCAATTTCGATACCTGTCATAAATTTTTAAGATGAAGAAAAATTTTGAAACAATATTAATAACTAATAGGTTGTAGGGGAACTTTTGTGATGGAATTCACTTGATAATGTTAGTTTAAAAATGAAGAAAATCTGAATTTAACAAATTTTAATTTTTTGCTACATTAAATTATTTGATTATTAATGATCGTACTTTTCATGATAAATGATGATAGGTCGTTTCTCTCATTCTCCTTGCTTTGTGGAAACCTTTTAAAATCAAAATATTTTTTTCAATCTTCAATTTATCCTCTTATTGCTTTCTGATTTATCAGCAGAAACTCATGAAAAGTTATAAATAAAATAAAATCAGTTTTCATGTTGTTTCCAAGAAATTTGTACCGTAAAAGGACTGGATAATTAAACATACACCATAATTTTTATTGAAAAATTTACAATTCATGTTAAATGAAATTTATGTATGTTATTTAAATTTATTCATTGCATTCTTTCGAAAATTAACTTTATTCTTCAATTTTGTAATAAAATTTTTACTTGCTTCAAAATTAAATCAATGTCATTCATTTGAAATTTCAAATTTAAAATGGAGTAAAATTAAAATTCCTAAAATATTCATTTATTTGCAAATGTCGAAACACAAGGATTGAAAGATTAAAGCAAGAATCATGTGAAATTTTATCGAACAAATACGTGAGCGTCGCGTTTGCATAATAAATGAACAAATATTACATAATTTTTTTACTGTTCCTATGTCTGCTTTTTCATTCCATCCAACAAATTTCATTCATTCCGCTGCTATAGAAATTGACATAATTTTTCTTCTTTAAATGCATGTATTTTTTAGATACGATATGATCTTGTTGCTTGTTACTCTCTTTCGCTTTCGAAGAAAAAAAAGAATGGGTGATTCTAATAAATTATATTTATGAAAAAAAAATTTTATCTTCTACTTTTTATGATTTCCTTTCAACTTCTTCTTATTTCATGACAAAATTCTGTCATTAATGAAAATGGGATTTCTACCTTAATTATATTTATTCCATCCTAATAAATGTTGATAAAAGAAAAAAGGGATAAGAAAACTCAATGTGTTTTAAGTTGAATAAATTAAAACTCATGTTAAATGAATAATAAACATTTTCACCTGTTGAGCTTTTGGTGAAAAGTCAAACTTTTGAAATTAATTAAATTATTCTCCCGAGAAGATTAATATTATTTGAGAAATTTTACCATTTATTTACACAACTCGACGCTTTTTGATATTATAAGAAATATTCCCATTGGCATCATTATTGCGTGAAATAGATATATAAGTCATTTTTCCCCCTTCAAAAATTTATGATTTAACGATGACAAAATAAGAAATCTGTTTGGTAATTTTTCATGACGTTTCAGTTACATAAATGTTTTTCTGGAAAAAAAAACTCAGCATCTATTGACATGGTAAAATGATGGTCTACAAAGAATAAAACTTTTTTCGCAAATATGAAGTAGAAAATATGGGCAACAAATATGAGAATGATTGTGTGTGAAAATAATAGCACAATCTCGTCCTAGAAATCATCATTTGCTTTGTGTCAAAATAAAATGCGTCATTCCTCAAATATAATAAATACAGATAAATACTAGCATATTTGGGACGCTTTACTGTCATTTTTTATAATTCAATTTGAAAACTATTGAACATGATATGAAATTCAGAAACCGAATAAGTATTAAAATAATTTATTGTTATTGCTAAGGATTCAAAAGTGAATGATCACTAAACATTAGTGCTAAGCACTAAACACTGAAACATTTTGTGCTGAACATTAAAACTCTCTAAAATAAATGCTGAAAGTTCTCTTTAAAAGCAATTTAAGTTAGAATAGTTAGAATGTATTTCAATGTGCGACTTTAGACATTACTTAATTATATATAGTGTTATGCTTCCTACACTATGAAAATAGAATGTAATAATTCTTAGTAAATCCGTTTTAATATAAGAAGGATATTGAGTTTATTTCTAAATGTTTAGTGCTTTATGAATTGTCATGTAAACATCATTATCATTTATAAAAAATAGAGCTTTTTATTTCGAAATCAAGTTGTAACAAACTTATATTATACAATGATGTTTCATCATATTTCTGTCAGAAACTTCAACAACTTTTTTTATTTACAACTTCATAATGATGCATTTATTATGAAAAATATATTACATATTATTCCTAGATGCTTGTTAAGAGTAATTTAAAATGTCTTATTTATTCCAAGCCATTTATTCATAACATGGCATTTAGAAGAAAAATTTCGAAATACAAATTAAAGGAAGCATTTACAAGAATTTCCAATTTGTTGTCTAGACATCATAACACACATTTCATTTATCAAAAATTAAAGCATGAATAAAGAAATATTTTAATTTGTTTCTTTGTGAAGAATGTTTTATATAAATTGAATTAAAATGAAAATTTTTTGAATATTATAAATGACGCATTTATTGATAAAAAATCCTTTATTCAAATTTCCGCGAACATAGCAATAAATCAGTATTATACATTTATTCTATTTGACTTTCTTTTCCTGTATAAAAACGTGAAACGTGAGATTTTCTTTTTCATTTTAAACAAGGTTTCGTTTCACATTAATACATAGGAAAGCATATTAGAAACGGCACAAAGAAGAAATGAACGCTAATAAATTTAGAATGTAAATATACTTAAGTGATGATATTGATAACAAATCGTGAGGAGTTTCATTTTCACTTGATATTCAAGGTTTATTATTTAAATATTTTGATTTGAGTAAATTTAAAAATGTTTCAGTGCTCAACACTGATTGATTATATTTCCTTTTGCAAAACATTTTATTATGTCCATAACTTATGGTTATAAATTATTCTTTTATTGCATCTTTAGGTTAAATTCATCTTCAGTTGGTTGATAAATGTTGAAATTTTTTTTTTGTGATAAGCACTTTTTTTATTGCTCTTTAAATAACCAACGAGAGTGGTGAAGAAGAATACCTAATGTCTCGCAAAATCTCATAATATTCTTGTGTAAATTTGTCAAGGATGCTTAAAGCGCAAATATGAATCTTTAGATTATCTAGATATAGAGCTTGAAATGTCTTAATGCCCACCTGAGCCCTAATCCGAATATTTCTTTCTTACAACATAAATTATCTTTAATTCATGTTTCTCATGAAAAATATTCTTTAAAAGAAGAATCGAAAAACTGAGTGATAATAGCGAATGATGCTTTTTAATTACAGTTTCCGCTTTTTGTCAAAAACTTTTACTTAATGTCAACAATGTCTACTGACCAAAAAATTAGTAGGAAAAGGGGAAGTTAAATGATGAGTAAAACTTTAATTAACATTCTCTTCCATCCTTCAAATTTAATTTAAAAGAAAATTTTATGGTTTCCAAAAAGTTTTTATTTCTTAAGTTGATTAATAGCTACGGCGATATTTTTCTATTATTTCTTCTTTATTGTATTTTGAGCTTTAAAAGAAGAAAATGTGATCTTGAAACTTTCTTCTTGATCAAAATTTTATATCGTACAATTCCAATACATTTTGTGTTGTTTTTCAAAGATGTTTGCATTGACTGAGTATCACGTTTGTATGATGTGTCAATAGCACGAACATCAAACTGAAATATTTGCTTACAAGATTTCTCACGAGACATCAATAAATAAACTTCTATATTTATTCAAATACTTGGTATTACACGAGGATTCTTTACTTTAAAATTCAATCAAAGTCTCATTTTTCATTGTTTCTGTTTGTCAAATATCTAAAAATTCACAGAATTTTAAAAGCTTTATTATGTATCTATCTATGTGCTTTTAAATTTTACAAAAATTTAATTCATTTTGTTAGATTTTTTGTAAGCTTATTGGTAGATTTGATGCTGGAATATGAAATAAAATGTAATTTGTAGAAACATTTCAATGATTTTATTTAGTAAACAGCACTATAATTTTATTCAAAAGTTATATATAACTAAAATAGCTATTTGATGATAAATTTCAATTCATTACGATGTTTTATATGTTTACCTTTATTTGAGAGTTTAAACTAATTCTAACTCTTATCAATAATATATAAGAGCAAATAAAGTATTCTCTCTCAATGTAAATTTGCTTTCAATTTCAGTTCAAAATTTTCACTCGTGGCGATGAGATTAATTTTATTTTTAATTATAGCTCTATGTTTTGTGAGCTCAATAAACACAGAGTGCTTTCAAGTTTACATTTGCTGCAGAAAAACTGAAAATGACTGTTTAGAGTATTGCGGCCCTTACATTGAATGTGATGATAATGAATTGGGAACAACAACGGAAGAAGCCATTAATGAAAATAACTTACAAACAACAACAGATTCGGAATCTAATTTTGACACTACTACAAATAGTTATGGTGGAATAGTTGATGGTGCCGGATTTAATGTTTTAAATGGTGGAATGTGTAGAATGGGTTTTAAATTAGTTAAAGGAAAATGTCGAAGGGTTATGAAATAGAAAAGAATAAAATTTATTTTTTTTACAAATCAATTTTATTTCAAAATTTTTCTGCATTTTCCTATTGCATCAGTTCGGAATCCAAATTTACATTTAACATTGAGCATTTGAAATGTTTGAGGTGGAGCTGCATCTTCATCATCGGTCGTTGGACAAATTATTTCAGGTTCACACATTTCAACACATCGATCATTCTCAAACTTACAACACTTGTATTTCCATTTACAATTTTCATCGTTTAATGCAAAAGTTGTTATAGAGAAAAATAAAAAAGTAACGAAAAAGATAAAAATTTTCATGGTGATTGTGTAGTAACTTGTGAACCTAAAACTTTTCTGCAAATCCCTGAAGAAGTTAAACGATAGCCTTGTCTACAAATTTTTTGAAGTGTACTAAAGGCCTGTGGTTGTTGTACTGCAATTGTTTCTGGTTCTTCAACTGATTGATTTTCTTGGCAATTTATAAATGACAAAAAAATTAATAATATTATCACAATGAATGACTTTGATGTGAACAGCTTCATGTTCTCTTGCAAAATGAAATTAAATTTTGAGGAAAATATTCAGCTATTTACTGATAAGTTGATAACCTATTGACTTAGTTTTTGTTTAAATATGTAGCTGCGGTATCACGTGCATAAAAAATCACCGAAATTTTTAAATATTAATTATTGTTTGAAAGAATTTTTTTAGGGTTAGACCTTGCATGCATATTTTACTTGATATGCGCATATTTTTTGTCAAGTTGATTTCAAGTTGACTTACACAAAAATATCTTTTATTCATTCAGATATTCTTTAATTCATTTGGAATCCAGCAAATTTGTATGAAAGTTAAAGCTTCTTTAATTTACTAAGTATTTTAATTGAATTAAAGTCAATGTGAATGAATTAGAGAAATTTTTGGGTAAGCCAACTTGAAATCAACTTGACAAAAAATATGCATGCAAGACCTACCGTCTTCCCTCGAATATAAGGACCGGTCCTTGTATTCGAAAACTGAGCAAATCTTTCAAACATTACCGTATTTTTTCCATACTTTAGATCAAAACAAATGAGCAAATGGTTCCTTTATTCGCAATTATAAGACCGGTCCTTATATTCGAGGGAAACGGTAACCTAAAAAATTTATTTAAAGGTCGGAAGCTTTTTTGCAGTTTTTGGATTATCATATCAACATTGACCTCCTAAGAACTTTTTGAATATTTGCATTCAAGTTTACCTTTCTTTTTTTTGAAAAAAAAATTAAAATTTTTAAGACTGGATTTTTAGCACTAAAATAGACAATAGTTTTAATTCAGTAGTTTAAAGATGCCGACTGAAATTCATTTTTGATTCCGTTTTCTTCGGGGTCATAGCGTTTTAAAGCTATTAAGATGTTTTTAGGACTTATTAAGTAGTAAAAGAAAAAAAACGCATAATCAAAAATATAATCAGAGTTTCTCGGCCTTGAAAAAAGTAGAAAATGGAAAAACATGCATTATTGGTATTTTATCCTTTATTAAATAAAGTCTCATATATTTTTACGGATAATTATTACAATAAACTATTATTTTTCATTTAGATTCAATTCAAACTGGTGAAAAAACATGGATTAAAGCCATTTGACATATTTCTATTAATACTTAAAAAAATAAATTTAGCCGCGTTATAATGGATTTTGGCATCTCTAAGTAAAAACAAATAAATAAATTTTCTATATTCGCAATATTTAAAACAAACATTTTTAACATCTAGATGTTAATAGAAAAACAATATAGTTTGTTGAGTGCTTGATTATGGCATTCTGGAGGTTTTGTATCTGTCTTGTTTATAATCTTTCTTCATCGTGAAATGAAATTCTAAAAAAGCAGCTTATGGCAAAATAATTTTACATTACTAAACAGCCGCAACACGGGCATCTTCATGCAGAATTCCAAAGCAAGGGGTAATTCCTCATATTTTGTTTCTCTCAATCATTGGAGAATCAATAGAATTTAAAAATCCTTCTCATCTGATCAAGGTGTCAAAATCAGCAAGATTTGCTTCTTCAAATATTGAAAGTACTGTTCTTAATCTATCTCTTCTAGCTCTGCTCTTCTGGCCGCCATCTGTCAATTTGAGTTTTAATTTATCAATATCTGTCCTCTTAAAGCTGCAAAGTCCGTCTCTCGAGTATCGTATCAACTGTAACCCCGATTTCATTAGATATTTTTCTCATTGACAATGTTTTATTTAGTGACTCAAGCAATTGAAAGAGAAAGAATTGATTGCGCATATGAACTAATATTTTGATTCTATTAAAGAAATATTCTTGCTCTATATTAACTCTCAAAAAAAAAAGGACAACTGCGTCAATAGCGGGTCAATGATTTTAATCTCTAAAATTTTAAGCTTAAATGTTTTTCATCTCCTCTTTCAATTATTGTTGTGCTGTTCCATCTTCGCCTTCGTTGTAAGTCATAGTTAAGTGAAAAATAGTTAAATGGAAAGAAACACTTATGTTGTATGATATTTATTTTGCTAAGGGTTGAGATTCATAGACATTGTAAGTAAAATCAAAATCCTAATATTCAAATCTTATTATTGGCAGATTCTACCATAAGTGTGTAACTTCATTCTGTTTATTATTGTCGTTTTAGCATCAAACTAACAGATCTAATTTATCTTACTGACGTTGAATTATGTTACTTTTTTGTGATTTATCGGCTTTATTGATGTATCTAAACACGATTTATTTTCATTATGTTAGTAGTGTCATGTTTAATCAGGAGTTACTTTCGAAACAATTTGTTTATTTATAAACACATTATTTAAAAAGCACTTTTTATTGACCCTATGATCTCTCACTTTTTATTGAGAAATGCGTTTTATAATTTATTCAAAAATAATTCAGTGAATTAATAATTTTACTTAAATAAATTTTAATAAGTAATTTTTAATTCTATGAAAGATAAACAAAGGGATAGAAAATTGTTTATATTTTTCGTACAACAATTAAACTTCCTCAATAATGTCCCAATACCAAATATCTCTTAACAGAAAGCAAAAATTAGTCTCTGACAGACTCTAATAAAAGACTAACTTAAAGACTGCCTTTCTACTAGTAGTATCGGAGTTTTATCTCTGTAAGCTAATCTTATAGAAATTCTTTCCTTCTACTTTAATGGTCTCTTAATCTCGTATAGTAGTCATTCATAGCTAATGATGAGACTAGCTTTCATTGCAAGTTTAAAACTAAACAGTCCTGCCTAAAATACAAAATCGTATGGAATAGTTGAAAAAAAAATTCTTCTTTTTTTTCTGGGATTTAAAGCATCAATAAAAAGATAAGCAGGAAGAGCATAACCATGTAAAACAATGTTTCTCACAAACATTTTTTACCAATTCAAATACTCGATATTTAGAACATTCTTTTATACCAACTAGGCATTACTGAGGTGTTCAACGATTTGTAATTAATAAATTCTTCCAAATTGCGTGTTTACTACAGTATTTTACAATTTAGACATTTTAAGTAGTTTTTTGATAGTATTTCTGAATGAGACATAAATCAATAATCTCATACTTTTGTTTTGATTTCTTAACTTAGATTTAATTCTCAACTGTAAAATAATTTTTTTGATAAACTTTTATTATGGATCCTGTCTTATAAATTAATAAATCTAAAAAATTTGAATTTACTCAGATTAAATATTTATCAAGTAAAGTGTAGCTTCACCTCTTGATTCAATAATAGTGAGACGTTATGGTAAGTTTTCTCATCGGGTGGAACAATTTAGATTTACATTCAAAACTGTCTATATTGTCCTAAGAAGTATTCGTTAAATTATTCTAACATTATATTTACTAAATCTTTTTCAGGAAATAGTAATGGATTGATAC